>JXSR01S042168.1:0-19921 GCA_000969725.1 Ophiothrix spiculata | reverse complement strand
TTCCTTCCTTTTCTTTCTTTTTCTCTTTTCCTTTGCCTTTTCCCTCTTCTTTCCCCTTTCTCTTCTTCCTTCTCCCCTTTTTCTCTTCTTCCTCCCTTTCTTCCCTTCCCATTTTTTTGCTCTCCTTCCCGATTTTTTGGGGTCCGGGGGGGCAAGCTGCCCCCCGGACACCCCCTGGTTACGCCCCTGCTTATCATAGAAAATCCCGATTAACTCTCATTAACATGAGACTTATTATCTTTTAAACATCCTGTGAGCATGAATTTTGTATACAAATAATTGAATTAATTTTCATGGTTTATTTGTAACAAGAAAACAAATTTGGCATCCATGTTCTGACAGCATCAGCCTCACTAGTGTCACATGTGCAACAATGTACAGTAGTTTTTGCACATTTTTTCGTGCAATGCACACACACATATAAACACTTAATTGTATATTATTGTAAGCTTTTCCTGTTTGTATTTGTGCAACCATTTACTTTTTGTCAATATTATTTGACTTAGTACGTACTCAGAGCAATACAACATAACTTATTCACAATTTTACTTGTTCACATACTACAAATTAGGAACATTTGTGAACAACTGCATTAGAATACGTGTGATGGGGTATCGGTACACAATGAATACATGTATACCCATTACATAATTGGTGTTATTTCTGCAATATATATCCACTGCACACTTGATACATAATAGATATGTGTCGACAGAGCTTTTAGATAACTCTACACATGCTTATATTACCTGTACTTTGAACACTTTTCTACATGTTTATGTTATTGTTACCTTTACATCTGCACATGTTTGCACATATCTGTGTCACCACTGTACATTTGCACCTACAATTTCAACTAGCTGAATTATCATTTTGCGCATACTTGTGTCATCAGTACATTTGCACACTTTTTGCACATATGTGACCCCTCATATCGAAAGGTACCCTAAGGGTCCCAAAATCAAAATTGCTTTTTCTCGTTTGAAACCTAAGATTTTATTTAAGCTTTAACATAACACCTTACTTTTGGTTATTGGATGTTTGGTTGAAAAGTTACATCCAAATGGAGTTTTTGTAATAATAGAACTTTAATGGAGAGAGGATTTTTATCTTGGTTTTTAACACATTTTTTATGTTTTGGATGTGGGAACCTGATTAATATGATAGAATACACTTCTAAAGTAATGTTTCCTATGAAATAAGAAAGTCAACCTTGGACGTGATTTTTGACTATACTCAGCTTCAATGACCCGTATCTCGTAATTTACTTTGCCAACCTTAAGGTACCTTTAGATATGATGGGTCACATATGTGTCACCAGTACATTTGCACCAACAATTTCAACCACATAAATAAATAAGCATTTTTCACATGTTAACAATACATTTACACTATGGATGTAAATATGTAGGGCTCACATGGCTATACTAAAATGGTCCTGTTACATAAGAGAATTCAACATAAGTGTACCAACCAAGACTATTAAGCTTAAAGTAAGTCTCTTTTTTGCACCAAATATTGTGATTTAAGAAATAAATAGTTAAAATATGAAAATAGCTTTATGTCAATTGTGTCAAAATAAGAGTACACATTATTACACATGTTTCATGTTCTTACTTGGTCACCTCTCGTCTGATGGGTGGTAAAACAATTATAATGGCTATACCATTGTCCCTTTATATTTTCAAAACAGTCTTATCTTAAACATGTGTACTATTGCTTAGTGGTTTAAAGCTAACAGGCTCACACTTAATCTCAGCAAAACAAAGAATATGCTTTTTGGATCAACTCATAGCTTGAACAACATATCTTTATTGTTCGATAGTGTAACTATTGAGCTCGGTCTAACTTTGATACTCTGTCCCTTTATCAATTTAAAGAAGTTCTTACTAAATAAACTGATAAATAGCTGTATATTCTATTGTAAATGTTGTTATTTTGTATATGTTTGTCATCTTGTACTATTTAATATCAAGTTATATTTTGTAAATATTATAATCAGGGGCTCCTAGAATAGCAGTGCCCAGTCTTTAGAGGAGCTTCCCTGAATAAAGAAAGCTTAAATAAATAAATAAACAATACAAATCCCATTTCATTTCACTTGCACCAGTCTGATGACATCATCTAATAATATTTCTTTGTCATGATCTGCAATTGCTACACCATTCTCTTGACCACAATTGCAAATGCAATAAGCAAATTGCAAACATTTTTCAGCCATAATTTTCATATTTTTAAACATTATTATAGTTATAACCGCTACGTATGAATATTCATTATTTTATTTTTCAGTCAGATTGTATTTTCTCTAGTGATCAACATAAGGCCTAAAAAATATTTGTTTGCCCTCCGGTGGAAAAATTAGAATTTTGGGTCGGTCAGTCGATCTTTTTTTTTAACCCTTTCCAGTCTGACCACTTTTTCTGCCCCAGGCTGAAGGTAGTTTACCTGTAAACTGACTTCTAAAGTAAATTAAATTTATCTTTAGAAATATCATTAGGTACATTTTGCCCCTATAAATTTAGCAACTCGGAGAAGATTATATTTTCCTTTTTAACATAATAGCTGACAATCTATTTCAAATGTGTTTTGAAATTGGTTTGTGTTCAGATAATAACATAACTTTCAAGTTTGTAAACCATGCCCACACACAAGTTATGCTTAGATGTATCTTCTGAATACATGTATAAATCTGTCGAACAAAGTACCGGGACAAAGTAACAGAAGAGTTTAAGAAAAATGGTTTGAACACAGCTACTAATTCCAGACTCTTTTCAAACCCATTAGACCTTTCCAAAAAGGACACAGTTAATTACAGCTTAATTCCAGACTCTTTTCAAACCCATTAGACCTTTCCAAAAAGGACACAGTTAATTACAGCCTAATCCCCAAACCATTGATTTTTTTAACAACTCTTTTATAATGGGATACCGGGTATTTTGAGGAGATATCGGGTGTTTTGGTGTGAATTCTATAAGGGATACCTGAGCGTCATGTTCTACATAATTCAATGAAACATCAGTACAATAGACCTTATGAACTGTATACATTGCCTGTGATAGTGTTTTGGAAGGTAAGAGATAGTGAAAATAGTTATACTTCAGTGTTAGTTAGGGGGTCTGGGGACCTCCTACGTCTGAGTTCCCCAGATGTCCCCCAGACCCCCTATGACAGGAAAAGGTTAAATTTCCATTTTTCATGTCATTCCAAGGATTTTATCATGAATACCGAGCAGTGAAGGGCTTAATCAATGATCGTTGGTCATTATTTAGAGGAGACACACATTTCATACATTTTACATTTTCCTTAAAAATGGTGAGTTTTCATATTTTAGGTCTTTGAAAAAAAAAATACATAAAAATCCCGGCCCAATTTTTTGGCATTTTTACGGTCGGTCGTGGAGGGCAAACAAACAATTTTTTTAAGGCCTCAGCGCAGTACAGGTGATGCAAGCAAAGTACAAAACAGGATACTACAAGCCAAATTTGCACATTCATGTGTCACCAGTATATTTGCACATATTTTAAGTAATATGTAAAACCCGCTCACTTTGCACCATATTTGCATGTGCACATATGCACACTTTCAAAACTACCAGCTTATACTCTTTGCTTTGAATTGCATTACATTGGACTTCAAGCTGCTTACACAATGCTCACCTAGATGATCAATATCACTGCTGTAGAACTTCCTGGAAGTGGTCCAACACTAGGTCCTATAGCCGGCTGGTCAGCAGCAAAGCACGTCATACTAGCATCTTCAATTTGAAGAAGACATTCCACTGCATACTGTGTATTCTATTCTGTTCATTTCTAATTAATTTCTCTGTAAACAATAGTCATATGACTTTGATGTCAAACTCTATTTCTAACCCTTAATTCCAGATTTGCCTCAATTTTGCTTGATCTCGTATCTGTAAGCTAAGCTACCTGAAAGTCTGGTTTTAAAGTCTCAATCACAGTTGCAGGTCAAGATCAAAAACACAACCAATGCCTGGCTGTGGCAAAATTCCTCTGATGACAAAATCTAAGGTGTTCACACATAATAGTCATGACTAGTAATGACCGGTTCTAGAGCAAGACAACTTAGCTAGTTGCATTCACATTGGGACACGACTTGTGCATTAAAACTATAGTGGCGCGTCACTTTTGGTCACGAGCGAGACATTTTCTATAATTGCGTTAACATTGGGAATTTGCACGCGAGTGGCTCACAAGCAAGAATACAGTCATGACCAAGTTCTTCTGTGTGAACACGCCCTTATTCACCTTGTCAACAAACACCAATAAGTATTTTTAATGAAAAAAACCCTGCACTGCTCATTACATACAATGAAATACACTAGTCTTGACAATGATTCAAACAACACCACAACTGACACTTAACACTTGGACACTAACTGTGGTGAAATATCTGATCACTGGCATCATGGCAACAGGTGTTTGCAATGAAGACATTGGTAAACAGAGAAATCAAATAGGTTTGAACACAATACCTCTTCTAAGTCATGTCATACACTGCAATCTGTAGCTGTATCATTGGATGGTTCTGCTGTACAGCCTTTGCTGTTGTTATTATTGCCTGTCATATGTGTAGCATTTCCAGTACCATTGATACCATCATTGTCCTCAGGTTCAGCCATCTTAGTCCTTTGCAGAGGCACTGATCCATTTGCCCCTGACGCTACAGTTCCTGATGCATCATGATTGCTGCTGTTCAAATCTAACGATGACAAGCTCTCGTCAACAGGTGAGGGTGCTGCTTCTTGCGCATCGTCATCATAGAGTTCAACCTCATCTGCGCCTGCCATAACTGTCTTTAGGGTTTGAACAGCAGCATGTAATCGGAAATGAAGACGGTTTTCGAGCATGTACTTCTTGTGGCCCCTGTTGGCAAGAGAGTCAAATAATGTATGTAGCATTAAACAAATAATTTAGAGATCAAAATTATCTTGATTAGGCCATTTAAAATTAATCGTTATTGTTGCTGGATTTAATTCTTGAACGCGTACTCAAACTCTTGTGTGTAGACACGAACACAACAACCTTGAAAATGTACGCTCATGTCAGAGACCACTGCGTATTTGGTACAGGCACGCGTTCACGAATTAAATCAAACAACAATAGTCTCAAAGCTCTCCTACTCTTGAAAAACTAATGCAAAATGAGTTTTTTTATTTCAGTTTTTTTAAAGATTTTTTTTCTTGTGTGACAGAAGTCCTGAGTTCTATTCTACATATAAAGAGTTCCATATGTACCCCCTCATATATTGACATGATGCAAAATTAATGTTAATACTGGCCTTTTTAGAATCAAAAACAGAATAAAGGGCAAAATTAACAAATTTTGCATCATTAAATGATCACATTGGACAGTGTGGTTGCAAAAAATTCGTGAACACAGAATCAGAGTTGGGAATTTTAATAGTTTTTCAAAAAATATCAAAAAGTGGAAAATGTCTTAATGTGCACACTAAAACCAACGTGCGCAGGAACTTTGAGACAAACAATTAATTTTAAAATGGCCTTATAACAAAATTCAAGCATGTACTTATTTTCTGTCTGTGATCACTATTATTGTTGGCAATTAAGGGAGAAAATATAAATAAATAATACTTTTAAAACAAAACAAAATACACACACACAAGTTTTTATAGATATTATGGTCAAAATAAACTAACAAAATAAAATCAATAGTACGGTATATTGATTGAAATGTTACTATATACTCTCCTGGTAACCTGAACACCAAAAAATCAGCTTAAACCAAGTTTTGTTTAGACTAGGTATAACTAAAAACTTGATCTGTATGCATAAATCAGATCTTCAGTTATACATGGCCTGAGTAAGAGTTGCTTCAAAGTGACATATATTCACATTAAAAGTTAGATGAATATTTAGAAATGTCACTTTGAAAAAAATATTGAAGGTAATGCACTGGAATGTGTTTCTAGTGAAGACGGATATCAGAAAGACCAGATCACAAAGACCAGGCCCAACTTAAAAAACTTTCTTCTGCATTCAGACCAAAGATTTCACTAACAGCAAGCAATTAGCCTAATTATAAGAGGCATGTGCGGCATCATCCACCAATAAATTAATTGTTAGCAAACCACTGTGTTGCTGTAGCACCATGCTTTCTGTCGACTTATCTCCTGACATTTTACTGGGATGTTCCTTCTGATTTCTTCTAATAACATTCTCAGATCATTTGTGAATGCATTAAACATAATTTAAGGAATCACTTCTGTGAAAAATTCTCATTTTAGCTCATCTTTCATGTTATTTTCAGATTTGGTAAGAATAGGTTTTAGACAATATGGTCCAATACTGATTTTTTAGCCTGAGCAGAAATGACACATCATCTACAGCCATTGATCTTAGTTTAAGATCATTTCAGAGTAGGTGTTGCATTGTAGCTTGTAGCTGTGACAAATTACCAAGCATTTGCAGTTTTAAGTTGTCATATTGTAGCACGACACATTTGCGATTTATCTGTCGCAAGAAAACTTGGAATTTATTCCAACTCAAAAGGATGTGTCGTTGCGAACATCACAACAAGGTAACAGGGTAATTGCAAAATTTTCCAGATGCGACAAGGTCGAGTTTGCGCACTTCCAATTTTTGACGGTGCACTTGAAATTGTTGATGTCGCACTCTGTAACCAGCTTTAACAATTTTTTCTTCACTAAAATGAAACTTACTTTGCTTGTGTGAGAAACAGCTTGGATTCTTGGTATCGTTTGTACTTGAGATAAAGCAAGCCTAGCTCCATGGTTGCATACGGTACTAAATAGTTGTCAACCTCTATATTCCGCTCACTGAAAAAAAAAAAACCAGAAAGATGTTATCACTGGGTTGCACCAAATGTAACTCTTAAGGGGTAAGAGAGTCGATGTTCGATTTGCATGATCGAAAAAACTTTTTTAACATTTTTGGCAAGACAGACATATATTTTTTGCGATGACGATTAGAAAAAGTGGAAAAAAATCACCTAAAATGTGTTTTCTACCTAATTTTTTAATATTTTGCAATCTAAATAAACTAGCTTGTTGTCAGTTGCTACGCGGATACCCATTACAAACTTTCTTGACTGCAGAATTAGTCGACTGTGGCATAATTAGGTGATCATATTACTCTTTAACACAAACCCGGTATTAACTTCGGGGGTAGGGGATGGCAGTCAAATATAAAATATATACTGGATCCGAGTGCTGGGGCGGTAATAGCACATGCACAGTTTCAAAAAAATGGGGGGGGGGGGTATTGGGTGAGAGCATTAGAGCAAGATTGTTGGCATACAGGGAATAGGAAAAACTATGTGGACAAATTTGTCATAAAATGAGAGTTCATTAGATGAAAACATGATTTTTGGAATTCAGTGAGCGAAATTTAGCATTTGATGCCCTAAAATATATTTAATAAAATGTTGGTGCACAGACGTCACCATGATATTTCATTCGTCAGTCGCCGAACGTTGCTGTAGGGGGTACCAATTGCGTTGGTACCAGACAATGTTTATCATTATTAGAAAAAAATATTTCAAAAAAAAGTAAATTATAGTATTTACGTAGTTGTTTAGCTGTAATGTATTAAGAGGATTTTAAAGGCCCCAAAAAGGGCAAAAAAACCCCTCAGTAGGCCCTTTTTGGAAGTGTTCTACTATAAATGATCAAGGTCAACAAGAATGGTTATGGATATTAAATAGTAGTTTGAAGTACTTCCTATAAATGCAATAAAATCAGGAGATGTTGAGGAAAGTTCACTTTGGTGATCGTGGCTAATGCCTTTAAATGATAACTATTATGAAAGACAATATGTTCACAGTTCTCATCCAAATCTTATCTAACCCTTTATTTTTGACAGTTTATCACTGTAAGTTCCTCATTTTAATTTGTTCTGTATGTCAAGTCATCGAAAAATCTATCCCATAACTTTCATATATGAGTACCCCCGTGTTGATCGCCAATCAATGGGACGTAAAGTAACAACTAATTTGTAAGAGGTCAACGGCCTATTATGTGTTTTCAACAAGGCCGTATTTGAACGGGCAACAAAGAACCGGAAGGCTGCATCTGCAACTTTGTTGCTCTTGCAAGTACAGCCTTTAAGGTCCTTTGATGCCTGTGGAAATACGGCCTTGTGGCTCTCAACCCTCGATGAATGACATTCATACCACGCCTTCTTTTAATCTTGAAAGCAATGACCATTGACTTTGCATGTTGCATGTAGACTCGGAAATAGTACAGTTGGGCGTATAGTATTAAATAAAACATTTGGTCCTACATTTGTTACAATGCAATATTTACTAGTAATATGCACCCCGTGCCACAAACATGTCGATTGGGAAGATTTTACATCAATTCCCGAATGTGCGTATTGGCAACACTTCTGCAGCAATATCTGTACAACAACATTGCTTTGCAGTACTTCAGGATTTATAACCTATTTTTCACTAATATTGTGGATACTACCGGAATGATTTTAACTACAATAGGTGGAAATGGCGTCTTATATCATTTGTCATGGACAGGTAGCATTTTTATACAAGTAAGTTGTCTTAATTTTGATAAATTAAGAGTATTTTTAAACAAACGTCAAAAACAACGTGTTTGTTTTTTTAGCGTTGGAACCCATTTTTTCAAGGTGCAAACTTCATTTTCATCACGATCTTTCGCGTAAAAATTTAAATAAATCATATGAATGTTTAGCGGAATACGTCTAAAAACATTTATCCTCGCAAAAAATCATATTTATAAACAATTTCTTGACTTTACAGGCCAATTTCGATCACGGAAAATATGGGTGTTAAAATATGCACAGTAGGTTGCATACATCAGTCTTCACTTGAGTATTATTGGCCTTGTAAATTTTGAACAACATACTCAATTCCATTATTAATATCTGTAGTTTAACCTACCCAAATTTCAACGAAATCGGATTATTCGATTGCTTGAAATTATGAGGTTTTCGGCAAAAATGCAATAACTTTTTCGAAGTAGTCTTTTGACGCAATTTTGACCTTGATCATGGACACGAAATCATTAGTAAAGGTTCATGTATAAAGTAGAGACTCTATTTTATATATACACTAAAAATTGTGATGATCAGACAAAAGTAAGTAGGCCAAAACTTGCAATAACCTTGACGTTCAGCCAAGCGAGACGTTAAAAAGAACAGTAGCCTTAAAGGGGCAATTCATGATCCATTTTTCACCCTCAAGGTCACCTCTATCAAAATCGAGTTTTTTAGCTTATAAGAATCGTCAAATGTTCCGATCCCCAAACCATTCTTTTATATGTGCTTGCAATTTTGAGAAAAGTGAGAAAACGTGTCATTTTCTAAATATTTTTGGGGCCCCGACAGTAATTACAACACAGTGGCCTATGGGGATTTTCAAAATGCTGAAAAGCTTGTAACTTTGAAACGAATGGTCGGAATGAAGTGGAATTTTCGGTATATATTTATAATGTACTCTTCTTTTTATTTAGCCTAACAGAGGCAAGGTTTTTGTCTCATCAAAATCATGATTTGCACCTTTAAGATCAGAAACTTATCAAAATGCAGGGTTAGTGCACTTTTTCAATAACAAAATTCAAGGCCTTTCAAGGACTTTTCCCCTTATCAGCGGCGGCCAGCAGAATATGTGTCAACAAATAAAATAAATTTGTTTTCGCTCATTTTTGGATGAAAATAATTGCATGGCAAATTCTTTTGACATATTAATTTTTAACATTTCTGACATTCAAAAATTCCAGGGCTTTCAAGGACTTTTTTGATAAAGTCAGTTTTTCAAGGACTTTCAAGGCCTGGAAATTGCAAAACAAAATTCAAGGACTTTCAAGGACCCGTACTAACCCTGAAATGGCTTCAAGCTATGGCGTCTTTTGCACACCAACACTTGTCACTATTTCATAATATTTTTTTAGTGATTTGTGAATGCATACACAAAGTCATGAGCGTAAAAGAGGGCCATCACCACCTTAAAAATGTATGCTCACTACAATCTACGAGTTCATGAATTATACAATAATAATTTTTGTTACAACATAAAGTCTAGAAAACTAATTGAGGCATGAGAATGGCTTCTTAAAAATTCTTTTCAATGACCACTGAAAAGCATACACTCTAGGTCAAAAGTGTTTGCGCATGCTTAAGAACAGGCAAAAACCAAATTATTATATCAAACGAACCAGACTCTTAACAAATTAATGTTTTTTATAGTTGTCATATGTATCCAATATAAATAAATCCATGTTTCCTCTTCTATTTGATCTTCCATGACCATCAAAATGGTCAGTTTCCTGGACCACATACAAATACACCACATGCAGTTATTGATATGTACCAATGTAGTTTAATATTCTCGTCGCTTGTCATCACCATATAACCGTAAAGAACATTGTCAGGTTATGAGCTTTCAAACAAAAGCGCAGTTATATATTTAAAGTCCATTTTTTGAATGCGCAGAAGAAAGTATACGGTACGTATAGCACGCCATATTTTCAAATGCACTCAATGCAATTCCTGTTGATATCTTTAGAACTATAAAAAAAAATCTGTACAAAAATTACTGCAAATAATGAGCGGTTCTCGAGATATGGATGGTTAAAGGTTTTGTGCGCAATCACTTTTGACCGGGAGTGTAGTAACTGTATCAAATGGAGCACTTGAGGACTGTTACGGTGGTTTCAGAGTAGCTGTCGTTGTGGCAGACAACCAAGCTTGTAGTTTGTATATATTCCAACTCAAAACAATGTGTCGTGTGACCATCACGACAGGGTATAAATGGGCTTGTCCTGCTTGCCGCAAAATTTTCAAGATGCGAAAAGGTCGAGTTATATTAGTGTACTTGAAATTTTTGATTTCATGCTGGTTGTACAACCACCATGACAAACACTCGGAAACTAGCTTTAGAGACTTACTTGTCGATAACATCTTGGAAACACAGCTCAGCTTGTGAGGGTCTATTCAATGCTTTAAGACACATGCCTTTCAGCAACATTGCAAGACTATGATCATCTGCATAACATGGGTTAGATTCTGCAAATGAGATAACAAAAATGTAGGATCAATTACAAAAAGCAAAATGTCAATTACTACCATGCCCGTTTCAGAATAATATTTTCTTAAATGACATAGGACATGAATCGTGCATCTTTTGAGAATATGACCCATATCTCCATATGTTTAAACAATAATTGTTAGGTGCTAACATCTAGTTAGCATATTGACAGCCTAGTTAAGGACGATCGCGGTGATAAGTTCCTACCTGTAGATTTTGTTTATTTTTTGTCAGTTAAAAGATAAGAGTCTAAACTTTAAAATTCACCAATAAAAAATGGGGTCACCGATCATCTAAGCGCAATATGGCGTCATATATTATGACGTCATTTTCCTTTTAATTGACGATAGCTTGAAAACTTGAGCATTAGGTTAATTAACGTAATTAACTTTTCATCTGTTTGATGTTATAAAACCAAATTTGCCATTCCCAGCGTTGAAAATTGTTTTTAAGATTTTATCCCATGTAATTTCATCTCTAGCTATCTTTTGAAAACAGTCGGTTACCCCATATTTTTTTTCTTGATTTGACATCCACTTGACATTCACAATTGACCAGCCAAATATTAAAAAATTAGGTAGCAAATATTGGAAAAATCAGCACTTTGTGGTATGGGAAATCACACGTAAAAAGATTTATCACTGAAAGCATGTTGGATCGGGAGCACACGTAGCTACTTGTTACTTTTTCGCGCCACTTTCGGCGCTTACCGGGAAAACAGTGCATAAAAAAACAGTGCGCGCATTGCGTTTTGCGTATTAGGCACAAATCTTACGCTTAGATACCACGGGCACGTTTTGTCAAAATCTTTCCACCACTGACCAACAAATTCTGCCTCCAAAATAAACTCTGCGATCGTCTTTAACACTCATTTGCCATTTAATGTTGCCATTTAGGGCTGGTGTCAACCAATCATTTTGGTCAAAAAATATATCACCATCATAATCAGCATGGAATGCTTATAGAAAATGTTGGCACTCATGCAGTAAAGCTATCTAATTTTAGATACATCCTTTTACCTTGTGACAGTTATACCTCTTGATCAGAACATATTCTCATCATTGAGGGAAAATGTATTATTCCAAATGGGTAGTTCTAAAAACCACAAATGTTACATGACATGAATATATTCACATTAAGAGATACGACTGTCACAAGGTAAAAGGATGTATCTGAAGTTAGAGAGTTTTACCATATCAGGGCCGAAATGCATACTTTTACATGGTTTTTCGGTTGCTGAGATACGGAGAAAAAAACCTTTTCCAAATAAGATGAGTTTTAACTGAGTGTTAAAACACCATCCATAACTCGCACCTCAGTGAATTTGATTGACTTTTTCTAATATAGTATCACATTTTTCTCAGTTTCCACTAGCAATTAATATTGGTTTATCTATTCAACATCATTTTGAGGATTACAATCTAAAACCTCCCGAAAAACCTGTACGATAGTAAACAATGTTCAAAATTTGTGGATAATATTTGTATGCAAAGAAACTTACCACGCTAAGCGATAATCTTATATTTTTTGGTATTTCTACTTAAGTAAGAAATCTTGATTCCTTTTTTGTATTTCTACTCAAGTAAGAAATAAGCTTTAAAGTGTATCAGTAAAAGCTCACACAAACCACCCTACACAACTCTACACCCGAAAAAAGCTACACACACACTTGAGAAAAATAAAAATGTGCCAGTAAAATGCCAAAAATGTGCCAAAAATGTTTACCAGTAATTACTGACCTTTGGTCTTCTTGATCTCCCTGAGAGATTCTTCTACCCTGAGAAGGATAGGTTCTACCAGCTCCTTTTTCTTGCCAAGAATTGAGAAACCATTCCATATGTAGATTAATTCCTGAGAAAAAATCATGCAAAATAGTTGAATCATCACTTGGATGAGACGCTGTAGGCTTCAACAAATAATAATAGTGATGGAACAACCAAATTTTTCACACTATATAATGGGAGATCAATTTAGAGTGCCTTTTCAGACAATATGAGAACAATCATTACGAACCTGCAGTAAAGTAATCATTTTTTCTTTTTGAGATTTTTAACATTTGTAATGCTTATGGTTTGCTTAAACTCCTTGCAAAATATCAGCTTTCATTTCAACTCAAACATTCTTCAATTGAAAATAAATAATTTTAAAAAAATAAATAACGGGAGATTTCTCAGTTTTTCATGACCAGTCATGCTTCGAAGAGTCATCACTCTACATCTGGATATCGTAAGAACCTGAAACAATTGTTGGTGCCTAGGCATCAAAAAAAAAAACAAACCTGAAACCATGTATCATAATATTTTTAAAGGTGAAAATATGTTCTATTTGAATACGAAATGAAACAAAATTGACCAGAACCTACTTTACAGGAGTTTGTGGTTGTCACTTGAAGTTATACAAGACTTTACTTATTTGTCTGTTATCAAGATAACATGAAGAAAAACCTCGTTACTTCAGGGGTGTGACAGCAAGGTGATAAAAAAAGCTGAAAAGAGCTGAATATAGTGACAAAATGCTCAAAATAGGCTAACTCTCACATTCCTGTTACTTACTAATCCTGCTAACGAGTTATCTGTTCCATTCATGAGGAATTTCTTGGCTTTGGCAACAGCAAACTTCTCCACCGGTATGGACTTGCCTGCAATCCTCTGCTTTAACTCTGGTACTTGATGGTACATTAGGCTGACTTTCTCTTTGGTTTGATCTGCAGCAGTACTTGGAAGCATGGCTAGAAATGAAGCTTGCTGGTAGTAGTAGGTGGCCTGTCATGTACATAACAAAATAATGTTGAAACTAACGTTGGGAGTTTCGGGAATTATTGCTCCCGAGACTCGAGTTGGTTTTTCGGGCGGGACTCGGGATTCCCGAAAATGATCCCGAAATATGAGAGTGCCATTCACGTACGCAAAATTTGTGTTTCATTGCATGTAGTATGTCATGTGTGTTAGACTGCCGAATATGGCAACTTGTAATGCTGTCATTTTTTGACAATTTGATACAGATTTTCAGACTTACCAAACCACTAGTCCGTAAGAAATGTTTTTAAAATAATAAAGATGTCCTTTAATTTTATTATATTCATTGTGAAATTCGCAGGAAATTTGTGTGTCGCACTCGGACTTAGCTCGATGTTGCGCTGCGTTCTTTTTGTCCACTAGCTAAGCTTGTTGGTCGTGTTTCGTGTACACGGTTCAATTTTTACATGATGGAGAATTTGTTACTGCATTACTATAATACGAACTGTTATAGACCAAAACTTTTACTAATACATTGTTGCAACCAAAAATATTATAAAATGAAGGAAAAGTAAAGATTATTGCGATAAAATCAAGATAAAATGTTGCTTTTTTTCCCGCGGCCTGTTTCATGTTTTTTACGCAAATAAAAACCTGGAAGTAAACAGTGATTTCATCTAGGTTCCCAGTTTAAGTTGCTCCAAAGCAATGCTACTAGTACCGGTGGGAAAAGATCGCGTGACTCGGTGATTCGATCTTGTTATGAACTGCGCATGTGTAAGTGTGATAGTTAGTAGCTTATAAAAATTCGAACATCGCCATCTAGTGACAATAATAACATAAACAAAACCAGTTCATTTTTCACGATAGAAGCGTAATTTTTTTGTTGATAAAATGACATTTTATCGGACAGCTTTTGTTTGTTTCTTGTTTTCATCTACTGCATATTTCTTACGGAACACGAATCTTGCGTTCGTGTACCGGTACAACACTAGCGCTATAGACCACTTTAGGATCATTGGAAATACTATCAAAATGGATTACTACAGCTTGCATACGTAAATTGTAAGTTCAATTACACCTACTACGAAAATGAAAAGTTGGTTCTTTTAAATCGGGAACATTTTTTTGTTCCAGAGTCCCGACTTTCACGGACGGGACTCGAATTCCCGATCCCAACGTTAGTTGAAACAAAGAAAAAAATACATGATTTTATATGATATATTTCAATACGACTTTAAACATTCAGCAGCAAGCACAGAACTCCTTCAGTGACTAAATCAGACCAAACTGTATTTATTTTTTGCATCAAAACTTTCTGGTTACACTAACACAATAATTGGTACTTCCTTGAACATGGAAATTCAAAACTTTTGTATATGTGAAGGCAGATATAATTAAAACAGCATGTTGATATGTCCGTTTACTAGTTCAGTGACAGAAATATCATCTTCCTTGTATCAACAGCATGATATAACACACTTAGGAAAATTGTTTTTGCAATCATTCATCTTGTATATGGGTAAGAAGAATATCTGATACAATCACTACTGTTGGTTTCACATACATTTACACCAATGAAAATATTTATTCTATACACCTTTTCCCACACCACAAAAACTTTTCTGCATCTCCAAATTTGACTGGGATTTTTACAGAGCAAGTTAAAAAATCGAGGTGCAATAAAAATATCCCCCAAATCAGCTAATTGTAAAATATAGAACCTTAGGCCAAATATTTGAATTTCACCTTCAATTTACAAATCATTATGAAGAGTGCAACAAATAGCAAGTTGACCTCTATATCCACTTACCTTGGACCACTTGCTTTCATGTCACAGTCTGTCAGCATATTTAGCCGCCATCTCCCAGAGTAGCCTCATATGATCTTACCTTGGACCACTTGCTTTCATGGCACAGTTTGTCAGCATATTTAGCCGCCATCTCCCAGTCCATCTTGAATGCATGACACCACATTAACTCCCAATAACATAGATGATGGAACTGCTTCCATTCTTGTTGTGATGCGATGCAATCTTGAAATTTTTCAATCGCCTAAATTCAAACAAATCAAGTGTAATAGATTTGATAATATTATTTCATTCTCAATTTATTAAACCAGTTAAGAGAACTTCCAATTGTTTTAGACATAAAAAATCTTTTGATTTGTTTGACAGCAACATAACTTTACAGGTTGTTTGGTCAAGGTCAAATAAAAATGAACCACACTCTTCAGAGACACAAAAACAAATGTTTTATGCATCACAAGCTTTTTTTACAACCATGATAAAGTGCCTGATCATAAGGTATAATTAAAGTAATTAATCTTGGACCTACTCTTACAAATCCCAGTTGTTTTATGCATTTTTTACTACATTTTTTGCACTTTACACATCACCAATTTTGCTTCCCCTAATGCTAATTGTTTCTTCTTCTACCAATGCATTAGATACTCGACTGGCGGTTGACCGCACGGAACCAGCGGTTCTGGGCGGTTGCCATTGTTCAGAACAATAGCAACTGGCCAGAACCGTTGATTCCGGGCGGTCAACCTCCAGTTGAGTTTTGAAGTGATCCCTAACCAGCTGTTGTATGGTTAGGAGTGATTTTTGCTTTGGGAAAGTGAGAGGAAATATGGTCACATTTTTTTTAAGTTCGGACACAAATGTGTTACATGTGTGTTTTAGTGAAATATAGCCTCTTCTTATATAAAACCCTCCAGATTTCCAAAAATATGCATCTGAAGTGCATATAAGTATATATAACCTGAAAGCTTATTGTGTCAGCAATTTCAAAATGTGAATATCAAGTCAAGCGTACAGGGTGAATAAGTGTTATACAGAGCGAGACAAACAAAAATATCATTAAAATGATCGTCAATTGTTTGACATCCACACAAAAAATAAGACTTGTATATAAAAAGTCAATGTGTTGAACACAGAGTTTAGCCTATTGCCCATACATACATACCAGAAAAAAAGTTCATCATCAACATTGCATACATTATACAGGGTGTCAAAAAATTTAGGTTTTTTCCCCAGATTGTAATTTTTATATTCAGTAAAATGTATCCTGTGCATAAAAATCAACAAATAAGCGTGAACATACTTTAGAGTCTTTTTTGACGCTTAATGTTCTCCAACCTCGCAAATTTCTCTCCGCATGTGCAGGTAAACACAGTTCCAGTGTCAGAGAAAACATAGGTTGAGAGGATTTCCCACAATCTTTGCATTTGTGTGATTGATCATGATGTTGGCTGTTAATATGTCTTGTAAAAGTACATTTAGGTGTAAATGGTGCTTTACAAATTTCACAGACAAATTTAGGATCTGTCTTCTGTATTGTTTTATGTTTCTCCACGTTGAACTGACTATGAAACTCTTTTCCACAGACAGAACACTTAAATGAACAACGATCTTTTGAATGGACTTTCAAATGTCTGTTTCAATTGTCGTAGCAAATACTGATGAAATTATTTATTTTTTATTCTTCTGGAAATGAAAGACCATTAATCACAATTTTAATTGAGCCCCAAAACAAGCTCATTTTGGTTCCCATGGTGAAAATATACTAAAAAGGAATTATATTTTAGATAGAAATGTAACAAAACCACCTTTTATTGGGTCCCAACTTAAAAAATGAGACCATATACATTTATTTTATGAAGATAGAACTTAGGCCTATACAAAAAAGTTTTTGAGATACATAAGAAACCGCTCTTGTAAATGAAATAAGTTTAAATGTAAGAACTGAATATTAGGCTTAGAAAATTCCAATAATAGTTTGAATCTACAAAGTGATCTGGGGACTCGAACACAAAGACATCTCACTTGAGACTCATGCAGTAACTCACCATGTGAGTGCAAGAAAGTCGTATCTGCAATAGCTGCCTTAAGTTATATTTATTAACACCTTGTCATTAGAATGTGAAAAATCCACCAAAATTTCCCTGTCATGTGTCAGTGGCTATTGAAATGGTTCTTCACCTGATGAACCATTTCAAGGACCACTGACCCCAAGATTGAATATTGTGCAGTGTGCAATCCAAATTAATGACAAATGGCAGCTAAAACAGATACGACTTTCTTGCACTCATATGACGAACTTACCCCGTCCATGTTACCAGTGATTTCCTCTATTCTCCCTGCATAGAATAGGAATATCACACCCTTGGGATAGTTCTGTAAACATGGGTTTAAAATCTCCCTGCAGTACTGTATATCACCATCAGCCATACCTGGAGAAAAAATAACAGGTAGAATATACAGTGCGTGTCAAAATGATTAGTACTCACTAAAAATCTAAAAAGATTGGTTTAATTTCATTATTTCATAACTTTGAATGGATACTCATCATTTGGACTTGCCCTGTATATCATAATATGTCAGATATAAAATACAATCAAGGCACTTGACCAAAGAAGGAATCAAGGGACAAACAACCCTATTTTCATACCTACCAACCTGTAAATGTGTAAAAGTGGAATTTGCAACCAAATGAAGTATTATTTCACTAAAAAGTAGATTTTACACACAAAAGTACCAAGAGTTTATGTAATTTCACAGATTCAGACATTTTATTGGTAAGATTTTTTGCTGTCATAAACCTCAAAAATCTTACTAAATAAGACTAAATCTTACTATAGTCAACTGGAAAAAAAAACCTTTTCATTTTGGGCGGGACGCACCATGAGTGAACAACAAACAAATCAAATCGATCATCAAGTCACACAGCAACAGACCAGACAAATCACACGAGCTCACGAGTATCGTGTGACTTGTGCGAACTTTAACCTCGGCACACAACCTCGGAACACCAGACGCGTAAAAATGAAAAGGTTATCTTCATGCGACTTTAGTTGGCAGGAATGAAATTTTTATGATATTCTTACACCAGTTACTATGTTAAAAGAATTTGATGATGAATTATCCAGAATGTAAATTTTATGTCATTATTGTTTTTAATTTGTTTAAAGATTTTATGCAGGTAGGTGTCAATGGTAGCCTTGTACCTACCCTCCTGATATATTTTTGCGACTTCAAGATTTAATGTCAAGTTGATTTTGAATGCCTGATGACCCTTAATAGGATAGGTTCAAGACCCACTGACACTTACATTAAGTTGTAAATTTCAAAATTAGATCATAAAGGTTTGCTTGACACACCATTGTAAGATAACACTTGCAATGGAGCTTGTGTAGTCTAGTGGAAGAGTGCACAAATCTGAATTGGTTGTGAGTTTAATCCCCACTACTGCTAACAGGGTATGTCCTTAGGCATACATATTATCTCAAATGCTTCCTTAACCTGAGTAAAAATTGTGGGCTGCTATGGGAAATATAATAATAATAAATAATAATATCAGGCATTTATATGCGCGCTATTCAACGAAGTACCATAGCGCTTGACATTAGGCCTAAAAAAAAAAAATTGTTTGATTGGCGTAACCCGACCTACCCTAATTTTACCACCGACCCTAGATATTTTTTTTTTTTTGAGCATGGTAAAAAACCTCCAAATCCCAAATTTAATGGGAATCGATTCATGGGAGCCCAAGATATGGCTTGTAGGACATTCAAAATGACAAATAAAAGATGTGTTACAGAAAAAGTGAAGATGTTTTTGTATATGTGCCATATATATTGTGTTCTTGTATGTGAAACATAGACTTAGAAAAAAAAAAAAAAAAAAGAAAAAAAAATCCGACCTACCTACCCTATTTTATTTTCTATGTTACGCCAATCAAACAATTATTTTTTTTTGGCCTTACTGTTATCGTCGCAATCATTTCAACTAGATCGCAATCTTAAGACGCATACCTATCGGAATTTAGATTGCAATATTCCCCTAATAGCTCCCCAATGCGCTTGGGTCGACGAAGCAATCGAGATTAAATGTCTTGCCCAAGGACATTACCAGTTAGGCGAAGCAGGGCTCAAACTCACGACCTCACGATTCGGAGTCCTGCGCTATTCCACTAGACCACACAAGCTCACAATCTTTGTGCCAATAGGAAATAGGACTTGCACATTGGCCAGTTGTTATCCCAGTTAAAGCAAAACGATTTTTTTGACAACAGCAGTGCTTAGAGATCTTATTTTAGTTTTTAGTGACAAATGCTTAAA
>JXSR01S042158.1:1590-12312 GCA_000969725.1 Ophiothrix spiculata | reverse complement strand
CATACAGGGCCATCCAACATAGCAGGTACTTTGCATTTACATATAAAAGGGCCATGTTCTCTGGATTTGTGTTTGCAGTGCTAACTCATTAACTTGAAAAACCCAAAACCTGTGCCACACTGATATATTGTGAAAAACCCATACTTGACAAATCAGTGATTCCTAAATGGCTGCATTTCTATTTCGTGAAGTTTATATGGTTAAATTTGTTGTTATGACCCTAAACTATCTCTATATATTAGACAAGGTCAGAATACTTTAAAGATGGGAGATATAAACCTATAGGCTCTATCAGACATCACCGTATAGAGCAAAACGTACAAGTAACGTACAAAAGTTTCAAACATAACGAGCGTGTGCTAAACGGACAACCACCATATGTATTTAAACAAATTAAATGTATACAGACAGGACAGACTGTATGGATAACGTATTGAATGTACTTAACAGACTAGTGGGATAAAGTATGTTAGGCGTACATTTTGCTCTATACGGTGATGTGTGACAGAGCCTTTAGTGACTGAATTGTTTTGAGTGTGACCTGTATAAGGTTCACTTGATATTAGCTTACCCTGAGTCTAGTCCTTAGTCCCATGAATTTATGTTGACGAGCTTTACATTTTGCACATACCATACTGTGATTTTAATGCGTAAGGCATACTGAAAAACCATTTGAGATACCATGCAATAAATCACATCTCAATCTTTCGAAACCAGTCTTTGTAAAATATATAAGTAACTTATTTTAGATATTTTGCATGCATACTCAACTTAATAATTGTAGTACCCTTCACCCTCAATCCTTTTTATATCATTGTTGTATTATTGACTAAGGACTGTAAACTCTTAGGGTACCCTTCACCCTCAATCCTTTTTATATCATTGTTGTATTATTGATTAAGGACTGTAAACTCTTAGGGTACCCTTCACCCTAAGGGTATAGGCTGCGGTATTTCACCTGCGGCCACCACTCACTACCCATATCACAATCCTTTTTATACCATTGTTGTATTATTGATTAATGTTATGGTAATTAATGTATTTTTTTGTATGACGTATACTTGTATCCCAGTCAGATATTGTCTTTTGACAATTTTACTGAGTATGATTATAGATGTTGAGCTCATTAGGTCAAATGGTTCTCTTCTTTTATTATTGGCTGGACTAAAAAGTCTTACCATTCCATAGCCACTGTGCAAAGTAACACATTTCTCCTACTTAAAACTGACTATCTTTTAGCCAAATAAATCCACATTGTATTTCGCTAAAATCAACATTTTCAGGTCGGCCATGCTTTATTACGTCATTTATTGACCGATTTCCATAATTTTGGTAACAATGGAAAGAGGAGCTCCCAACCTATACTATGGTATCAAACTTAAATTTTGGATGTGTCATCATAGAATTACTGGGCTGTAACCCTTCAAATGCAGGAATTTAATCACGTCACGTTTCTTTGATTTCTCCATGCGGCTTATCTGGTTAAAGGAGGAGGAGGTTGTTGACATCTATCAACACCTGTTCAGAAAGTATAAATGCCATTGATATGGTTTTTGCATCATAATGTACACAGGATGAGTTACCATCTTGACAACAGTTCATTGACATAGCTCTTTTCCTTCTGGGTGATCTTAAAACTTTTTAATACCCCTTCGTACACTATCGGCACGTAGTATTTCCGCACAAAACCTTTATTCAGTCATATCTCGAAAGCTGTTTATCCGACTTTGTGACATAGTTCATATTTTTATATATCTAAAAGACTAAACTGGGATTGCATTCAATGCATTTGGAAATATGGTGCATTGTGTAATTTACTACATTTTGTCTGCACCATTACCCATTACGTACAGAGTTGTTGGGAAATTTAACACCTGTAAATATTCTATACAGTTATATAACGATTGTATTTGTGGTGTATTTGTATATAGTCCATGAAATCAGCCATTCTTATGGAAATGGAAGATCAAATACCTGAAGAAACATGAATACATGCATATTGAAAAGATAAATCACCTTTTTTTTTTTATGATTCCAAGTTATTTGATATAAAATGTTTTTTTGAACATCTTCAAACTTGCAGAAATACTAAGTGGCGACAGTGCATAACAAAAACAGATTTTAAAGAAAATCACATATTATTTCAAGTAATACCTGAAAATGGTACAGAATTGATAGGTATGCACCAGTTTGACCTAACATTAATCTTGACTTCAAAAAATGTGTTTCTTTTTTTGACAGTCTCTGCTAAATGTTGAAAATGAATATAAAATTGGCAGACAACAGTGAATGAGATTGGGTGTTGACTTACAGTGATGGGAAAGACACCAAACGTTTTTCCAGATCAACAAGGTGCGTTGTGTATTTGCTGTGGAGAAATGCAGAAATATGGCTTAATAAAATACAATACTGACGTGAAGATATCTGGTTAAAATTATGGACCTGAAATGACTAAAATGTCCCAAAGTAAAGTAGCAAAATAGCTGAAGGATCACAGTTTTAATCTAGAGATCTGAAAAAGTATACCGCATTAATAAATTTTTGATTTCTGTAATTTTAAGTGCCAAAAAGTCTTTATAAAAATGCAGTCACAAAATGCTATCCAGATTATGTGTGCATATAGGTAAGAGCCTGCAATAGCTTGTGCATGTGAGTTTGATGCATGCGTAATTTTGCGCGTGAAAGTTACTTCGCGTATAAGGTAAATGTTGTCAGTGCTAAATAGTATTTCCAAAAGTGCTAAATAGTACTTCCAAAAGTACTATTTAGCGCTGTATAGTACTTTAAAAGTACTATTTAGGTCTTTCCTCGATCTGGTTTAAGCATATTCGATTAACCAATATTTCGGTTTTAATCATTTAAAAAAAAAATGATATCGCGATTATGCATATTTGCCAAAACCAAAAAAATCGGAAATATCGGTATTTGCTAAATAATCAATTTTGTTACGATGAAAAGTCAAATTCCCTGGCTGTTGGACGTCACATTTTGCTTTCTTGTCCACTGTAATTTGCCATATTTTATCAATAAATCGTCTATTTATGAACATTTTAATGTTTCAAAAACATGTATTTCACCGATAAATTTCTCCATTTTACTACATAATCGACGAGAAACATGTGGATTTTACGGCTCTTGTGGAATACGCTTTACACACGGTAAATGCAATACCTAGTGGCTGCATATTGTTTTCGTAGTGTTTAAAAATCAATTCAAAGGTCGTGTTTTCGACCATAAAAACCTTGTTTTGTACTTCAAACCGCATCCGCATTAAATTACAATGTTCTTTCGTAATTCTTGGATAACATTCACTAATGTTTGCATCAGAATTCGAAAATCTGATCGTAAGTAGCTAGTATGTGATCTAAAATCAGAGTAAGTCAGAGGCAGTTTGCTGAGCTTGGCCCACGCCGAGTTCCTTGGCAAGGCAGTCAAGTCTCTACGAGTAAGCCTTATACAAGGAGCTTGTTTTCCCATTTATTTTGACCAACGTGATTCTTTGTCAGGAATGTAAGCACGCCTTTTTCGGTATTTTCTATTTGCCATTTAGCCTCTGGAAACTCTTGCAATTTAAAAAATATTCACTTTATTGACAATCAATTTCAATCAAATTTCATAAATACCTAAACCTACCATCTGATTTTATTTGAAGTATTTGAACAACTTAGTCATTTAAATTTCAATATTACGCATGCATAAATTTAACGAGGGCAGTATTTCAATTAACCCCGTGAGTAAATGACGTCAGCTCCATAACAAACTGGGAGTTCCCCGGTTATTTTTGGTACACGACACAAATCATGACGACATTGGATAATGAAACATCGCTTCATCCAATTAAAAGTCCTAATATCGACCACATGCACTATGCTTTGTTGTGCCACTTTGTTTTAACCAACTTGGCATTGATAAAACTCTCGCTCTCGACTTAACTTGTCACTGGACTACTCCGTTATAATTGCTACAATGCTGTAATGGATAAGGTTTTTTCCGGTCATGTTAGAAACGGCATGATCAGTGATCGGCGATTGCGCAGATGTGTCTGTCTCTGCTTGTGGATTACAGGCCATATGGCAATAATTTTACGATCACATTCAAAGCATTTTTTGTGAAAATTATTGGAGGAAAGAAATTAAAGATTTTGAAACTATATTGATGAATGTTTTGTGCATCGGAATAAGCTTACTGGTCAAAAATACTGGCGACAAATCAAGACACCAGTTCGCAAGGTAATGCCCACCCATGACGAATAAAAATAAATGGGACTTACGTGTTTATAGTTACGGTACTTAAAAACCGATTAAACGGTTTTTATCGGTTTTTGTAAACCGAATATCGGTTTTACAATATCGTCAAAACCGAAAAAACTTAATCTGGTTATAGCTATTTGAAGTTATGTGACCGGGTTTTACCAAACCAACTCTGGTAAAATTGATTAATGTGGTGATATGACAATCAATAAACTCTTAAAATTTGTTCAAGGTGATTAGCATCCGTTTGTTCCTACAATGCAGGAAGTACTGCTTTGGGTTTGTATCATATGTGCATAACAAACATACACAATGAATGGTGAACACTAAAGCGTGAATAGCTCTATGCATTGCATGCACACGCTCTATATGATACGTAACATATAGATCACATAGTACAGAAAATATCACACAGCTGTTAATCAGTAGAAATTATTAATTGTTTTCCTCTGCTTGATCATGCAACATCAAAAATATCACAGGCTGAATTGATCACATGATGTTATGTGCATAACGTGTGACATTTTAATTACTGAATGTGATCAATAAAGGAATAACTAAATCAATCATCCAGAACTCAATATTTATGATGGGTTCTGAAGAGAATACTGCTAAACTTGACACAAAGGTAGATTACCACAATTTACCAATATGTTTACATAAAAAAATGCATATTGATGAAACTACTTACTCATCATGGTATTCCAAATGCTGCACACCCTTAGACCTCACCACATGGTATTCTGAAGGTACGAGAGTGTCTGGTACACCGACATTTGGCTGAATTTGTCAAAGAAAAATCAGGAGTTAAAGAAAACGCAAGTTAATAGTGTGCGATTATAAAGATTATCTATATAATTTCAACATACTTCACATGCTCTCATAGACCTTTTCAAAATCCATTCGGAAATCTCGTAAACATAGATCACGTGGCCATTTTTTCAACCCTGGGTAGATCAACTGATTTTTTTCATGTGCAAACTCATTAGTATGCATGATTTTGTCAACAAAATTTTCTAAAAGTCTCTCGCATTTTCAGTGTAAGAAAAGTGAAAAATAAATATAACCAGACCCATACATTTTTAGATGCACTAATTCTGAACAACTTTTGGCTGGTAGTACCGCACGCTAAATGACAGAAAGAAATTTCCATTTGAAATCGAATGATTAAGCTTAAGATTTCAACATTTCAGGGCGATCACACTAAAAGTGACTCGTTAGTGCTAACCCTAATTACAAGTTCAAATTCATATGCAGTCAGTTAATGTCAACGTGGATGTAACATTCTGGGTATTAAGTTTTTCTATCGGCAATTGACGGAAAGTGTAAAATTGACTTCGGGTATTCTCGGAAAGTCGTGTTTTTAAAAGGTCTATTATAAATCTCCTGGGAAGGCAAAAGCAAAGTAAGGAAACGCTTCAAAGCTCAACAAGCAAATGGCTGTCAACTATTATTATTCTAACGATGACAAAAATGAGTTTTATTAAGTTTTCAATCTAATTTTATACGATTTTCAGCTCAAATAGTCATATTTTTATGGGGAAAAGCAGTTCCCTCTTTCTGACCAA
Source organism: Ophiothrix spiculata (assembly GCA_000969725.1). NCBI lineage: Eukaryota > Metazoa > Echinodermata > Ophiuroidea > Amphilepidida > Ophiotrichidae > Ophiothrix > Ophiothrix spiculata. The sequence continues at coordinate 6,494 of JXSR01S042158.1, read as the reverse complement.
AAAATCCGTCCCGCAAGACCCTATGTTCAATATCGCGGATATCACATATCTACAAAAAATGTTTTGAGAACCCCCACTGGGGGGCAAGACTCTCTAGTAAATCCATTGGAATTTTGGTATTTCCTGTGGTTTCAGTCGCGTAAAATGAACATACCAAATCATCATATCTTGCACTGCCAATACTTGCGTAAATAGGTTCACCAGTACAACGAAGGGCTAAACAACAAGCACCAGCATTGATACAAAATATGAGAAATGGTGAAAAATAACTCTTACACAAACTATAACTGCCTTGCACCTAAAATTGGTAAACAAATTAAATCATACATGTTTGGTTGGATAAAAGAAAATGGGATCTAATACTTTGGATTTTGAGGTCTATAATATTGTGACATATATACTAACAGAATGGAAGCCAGTATTCCTACTATGGCATTTCAAGGCTTTTCAAAACCAAAATGAAGAAAAAAAAAGTTTTCCAATTTACAAATTGGTGCGGTAAATATCCCTCAAAAAATAAAAGAGGATGTAAAAAGCTTGATCTAATACACAACATTAATTAATTCTAGTTTTACTTCAATTGTTGGCTCATTTTCAGGTCGTCCGTCACCGTCAGTGATCAGCGATCGTGAGTTGACGGCTTTAGGATATCATCATTTGGCGCAAAATCCAAATCCTCCTTAGAGGGAACACCGATGGAAGCAAGTGTACTTTAGGATGTTTTTTGGGTTAGGGCTCCTTCAGACTCAAGACCAACAACCAATCACAACAAAACAATGTTAACAATCTACTGACCTGCTTGTCTTTCTCCTGAGCTTGAGCTCTGATAGTACTAGGATCATTGGGGTTTACTTGAGTCTGATGTTGGTCAGCTAAAGCTACATCATACAAAAAAGATATATCCCTGCAAACAACAAAACAAAGCTGTCAAGGTTATTGAACGGTGGGATTCATGATACATTTGTCCTGGGTTTGAGTCCCTATCAGGACACAATATTTTTGTTTCCTTTGGCTTTACTCAACTTGCTCTGTAGGTCAGAAGCAAAAAATCTGTGCAAATGCTCCACATGTTGGGTTGCTATAACTGGTGAGCTATGTGTAAATCAATGTTATGATGATTGATATGACAGTTAGGTATAAATGGAGCTAAGGTGCCACCCCCCCCCCCCCTGTTTTAGGGGCCCGCCTGACCCTAAATTTGCATTTTTATAATTTTTTTGTTTTGTTTTGCAAAAATTGTGTAAAGTCAGTTTTTCTCGCCTTTTTTTTCGAGGGGGTGTTATCTTAGGCCAAAAAAAATATTTAAAAAAAATTAGCCCAACCATCGCCTAAGAGGTAATTAGTAAATGCGCTTACAAAATAGACACAAATAGTCATTTTTGTTAAAATAATCCCACAGATGAAAAAGTATGCATTAAGAAAATTTAAGTTTATATTTTGCCTTAAATATTTAAGCTTAGCAGGAATGGTTATGGATTTACATCGGTATGTGGAAGAACTTGCAAATCTTAAAAGGGCGAATATATGCACAAGAACAGGGTAGCACACACCAATCCCCCTTTTTAAATTCCTCGATACAAACCAAGGGGTACTCAAATTTGGTTTGGGTAGGGACATACCTCTTGGTTTGTACCAAGGAATTTAAAAATAAACTATTTAAAAAGGGGGATTGGTGTATGCTGCCATCTTGTTGTGCACACATGATTTAGTTATTACACCTTTTTAAGATTTTTTAGAATTAAGCTTCAATGCTGCCAGTAAAAGTTTGTAATTCTTGACTGGATGCACAAACAGCACATTTTATTTCACTCACAGACCATGTCACCTTTTCGGGCTGCAGTAATTGCTCCTTAATTATGCTAAGATAGATACAGAATCATGTTCTGAAAGAGTCACAGAGTGTTGAAGGCATGGAGCATGGAGATACAATAATATTCTACCAACATGAGCAACAAACAATAGGCCATTCCTATAACTGGTATATTTTTGCCACCGAGGGATATCTGCACTCATAACGAGACCAAGTATGGTATCATGTGATGAATTGTTACTGATTCTGTATGTATTTGCATGTCAATTAATCACGATGCATTGTGTGATGCCATACTTGGCTCCATCATGAGTGCCGATATCCCTCAGCAGCACAAATACTCTATACTTGACACATATAGACCATTATGGGAATGGTCTATATGTGTGTCAGTTCCAATGAATTGCTGTTGCTAACTTCCTTGGCAAGTAGTAATACATGTAGTACTCACTTCCCTGCTCCTGTCAGTGACTTTGGGTTATCAGTAAGATGCTGGAAGCGTTTCCTACGTCCTGGGTAATTCCAAACACTGGCAGGTGTCGCACCACCTTTAGGTAACTGTAAAGAGAGCACACAAAAAGATGTCAGTCAAAATATTGAGACAGGAGAGGCTTATGTGGTCTAGTGGAGCACAACAGGCAGGACATCTTACACGATTTGGTGATGTTAGAATTGTCATCAAATTTCCCTTGATTTTACATGGAGGTTCAAATGCAAAACCTGTTGCAAATATGACTTTTTCAGTTCCTAGTTTTTCAAATATTGTGTTTAAAATATCTCAAAGCAACAATATCGTTGTGGCAAAATAAATATAAGGCATCTTGATTTCAGATTAGACCGTAAAAGAGACACTTATAATATTTATTTTTGAAACGTAAGACTGGTTTGAAGATGTTTCTAGAAATGAAAAAGAAAGCGTTTTTTTCTAAAAGTAGTGCTGTTCCCAGCATTTCCTCCAATCCTCAGTGCAGGTAGAGTCCTGAACTTACACAAGCTTTTACTTGTGAATTAGTATGAAAACTAGACAACATATTGATGGTCGATACTTTCATATAATTTAATATGTATACACTAAAGAGATCATGTCCTATGTAACCGTGCCTTCAGAATACCATACACCTCTGAGTCCAGTAAAGTCAAAACCTTGGTCAAGTTTGTTTTATTGCAGATACCTATTATTAGCAGCACTCAAATAATACTAGTTTGAGATAGAGTCATATGACATTCACAAGTTATACCATACTCACGCGTGTATAATCCCAGACTCAATTTCAGTCCCCCGTAAATTTAAGAAAACTTAATGTACACGTGTGTTAAGGTGTAAGGTGGGGTTAAATTTGATATATTATCACCTTCATACATTCAAAGCAATATTATTTTTTAAGTGTTTTTGAACCCCAACAAACTATATATCACTGGAAAGCTTAGAACATTACCTTTCAGAAAATACACATTTTTTTACATTATTCAAATAAGGCATAATCTGGGGTTAAAAATTGAAATTTACTAATTTTCAAAATGTAACTTCTCCAACATTTGTCATTGAAACTATGTTTTTAAAACATTTTCTAATTATTTGAACCTTAACAAGTCGATTATTGGTGGGTTTTTTGTGCAATATTTTGGTCCAAACATGTAAAAACAACAATTTTAGGAAAAATCAGAAAAACAATGATTTTTCCCTATATTTGCCAATGTGAACAAAATATCTGAGAAAGCCACCATTAATTTGTTCCTTGTGTCATAAATAACATGTGTGCAAATTTTCATGTAAATCCGATGTTCACAACTCAAGTTTTTGCATTTTTTCCCAAAAACCATGATTTTGAGAAATCGGCCATTTTGTAAAAAATGCTCAAAAATACACATAATTCCATGTAAAATGACACACAAAAAAAAGACCCTTTCTGAGAGTTTTTTTATTCCATAAGTTTTATATTAATGGTAAAATACAACTTTTTTTTGTCAAAAAAACTACTTTAAGTATTTTATTTACTATTTTGGCTTATTTTTGTATACAATTTTATCTCAGAAAAGAAAGAAATACAAAAGAATCTATGACATGCATTTCTATAGGAAACCCTCAATTTTGTCGCGAAACCACAAAATTCCCTTTACTTCAAACGACCATATCTTTGGAACAAAATGTCCAATTTACTTCATTCAAAAAGCAAATTAAAGATCAAATTATTCAAAAATGGAAAAGTCAAATTTAACTAGTATACATTTAACCCCACCTTGCACCAGTCCCATTGGTATTTTTTAGGAGTCGCAAAATTATCATTACCAAAATATTCCAATAATCATTTCACTGATGGCCATAAGTTACCAAATGACCTTAAAAATTATCAAATATCAAAATCTACTTCCAAAAATAGTCGCAAACTTTATCGAAAATGCAATGTCACTTGCTGGAAGATCACCGATGAATATCCTTTTCTCTATGTTTTGTTTTAAACATCGCAATTATCTATGAACTATATTTTGCATCTTGTCTTCGTCAACAGATGGCAACGTTTACGGTTATATAACGGTAAAATTAAAACAGAGCATGTGCTATCATACTTGGCAGACATGCGCAATCTTGATTGTAACCTGTCAAAATGGCGACTGAAAAATCGAAAATAATATTACCACATTAAACGTCGATTTATAAATTTATGTAAGTTCCCAATTTTAAGTCCCACCCTTAATTTGAATAAAATCTGAGGTAAAAAAAGGGTGGGACTATACACGCGTCAGTACAGTAATTCCTAAAACCATGACATGTCAAAATACAGAAAGCTGAGAAATTTAACTTGGGAGTTTTTATTTTATTCACATTTCCTCTTCAGCTACATCTAGTACATGTTAGATTTCAAATATTTTGAGTTAAAATGAAAGCTGATATTTTCTAAGGTTTGTTGGAGGTCAAATCGTCACACATATGAATCAGGGTACACATCTCCATGTTTCTTTGCCAGGCAAGAAACTTTACTCGGAAGTCACGTAAGCCGTTGGTCCCCTGTGCAAATGCTCCTCATTAATTGGGGTGCTCCATACAGGGTATACCTGGTCACAGGATCACAGAATAATTCACATGATTGCTAATAAT
>JXSR01S042157.1:21697-33074 GCA_000969725.1 Ophiothrix spiculata | reverse complement strand
GTGAAAGCTGATAGTAGGGTTGTTCATGCTCTCAAATGTAAGGTTGGCAGGGAGTCAAAATGGAAAAGAAAAATGAACAAGCATGGGTCAAAGCGATGGCATGAAAAATATCAAAACGTTGCTAACATGGCTAATGAAGAAACAACTTGGTCAAAATTCAAACAAATGGTCAAAGACCTCATTACCACCGATCGTTTAACGTTCTGGCGCGACTATATCAAACCACTTGTTCAGCAGGGTAATTTCCTCAAGTTAATGAAAGCTGCAAATGCTGACCTCACTTGGAAGTCGACAATTTACGATCTTCCAAGGGGGTCCTTAGCTTTGCTGTCCGCGCATCAATTGACTTCCTTCCAACCTTCACCAATCTCAAAACATGGGGCAAAAGATCCACACAAAATGTAAGTTATGTGGGAACAAAGAAACCCTTAACCATATTCTAAAATCTTGTACCGTTTCTCTCAACCAAGGCAGATTCACCTGGCGTTATGACTCAATTCTTCTCCATCTTTTGAAACATCTGGAGAACGCCATTGGTACAAATTCTAGTTTCATTGAAATATTTTCTGATATGCCCGGATATACCACTACTGCTGGTACCCTTCCTGTTAACATTGTCATCTCCAAACTCCGTCCTGATATCGTTATGGTTAATAACAGGAAGAAATACGTTCACCTGCTTGAACTAACTGTTCCGTTTGAACATGTTGAAGAGAATATTTCCAAGGTTCATGAACGAAAACATCTAAAATACACCGACCTTGTATCTGACATCATCGACGATGGGTATAAGTGTAATCTTATTTGCTTCGAGATCGGGTCGCGTGGTTTGATAACACCAGAAACCAGTAAAAGTATTTCTGAGATGTTTTTCTTCATAAAGGCCAAACCACATCGATCCCTGAAAAAATAACTCAGTAGAATTGCCCTTCTCTCCAGTTATACTATCTGGAATACTCGCCACGAGCCATCATGGGGTTCCGAAAATCAAACCCCACCTCAAATTATAGGCCTTCGGATCTTTTGTCTCCGTGTTCGGGTTTTTGCTTCACTTTTTTTTTTATATTGTTTTTCTTTTGTATTGTCTGCACTGCACCATGTCAAGGTTATTTTGTTGAGCTTGACATATGACCTGGGCTTTCTGTACGCTCTTCATCTTTGCATTTGATATATTGTAAATTATTGTCTTTTGCAAATAAAGAGTGATTAAACAACATGTAAAAATGCAAAAAAGATATTCTCTTCGAAGTATAGATCCCACTAGTATCATTATACTGCTTTCGCTTTTTTTTCCTCTTAGTATGTAAATCATTTCACAGCAAAGAGCGGTTTTCGATTTAGGTGACACATTTAACACGTAATATTTCTTCTTTTGCAATAACTTCATTTATATTCAGAATTGTGAATTGCCTATGGCGACTACTAAATGAATTATTTGAAAAATACTGGGGAAATGGAACTAATTGTTTTATTCATATTTTACATCTCTGAAGTCACATTTGCTGAAACATGCTTGATGTAACTCTTAGATTATGGTATAAATTTGAATCACTTTACAGATAAAAAAAAATCAATGTACCGTTTTGGGTTGGGATTGTATGTGTTGCGCATGTGCGACCGTGATTTTCAGCCATTGAGATTAACTGCCATTTAATGTCCACGTAAACGCGAAACTCAAACCATCAAACATTTTATGCAATATCATTATTTTTAAAAAACATAAAACCGTTGAAACTCGATTCCATTGTTGATAGGTCTAATAAATTATTTTCCGTTATTTTCATTTTGTCACGTGATTTTGCCATATCTCGTTAATGTTATTTTAAGAAATGTTTCAAAACATAGCGCGGTTAACGAATAAAAATAACAAAATTCGACAGGTAAATATATATCTGCCCAACGAGTTAGGTACACATGTACAGGGCTGTTCATAAGCACCAGCCCGACAAGTAAACGGTTGCTCATAAAGTTGGATAAAAAAACATTTAACCACTTTTTTATATAAAGGTCAATTTATGAGGAAAATGAGGGGCTTTAAAGGATCATTTTGTTCTATGCTTCCAAGCATTCTCTTGGCACAGTCAAACGTGACCAAGACATTCTATCACCTGCTTATCACTCTACTTCAGATAAACATTCCATATGACCACTCAACTTGAATAGAGAAGTGACCTTGAACAAGGCGTGTTCAAATCAAATTTGACCTAAAAACACGTTTTTGAACCATTTGTGGTTTTTCCCCCTTACCAGTACATGAGAAAAATGTGTACATTGATCACATTCGGAATACCATTTCACATCCAACAAGATTACCTGTCAAATCTAACCAAAAGCAACCTATGTTTTCAGACATTTTCCTCATAAATTGATCTTGACATAAAAAGTGGTTGAAATATTTTTATTCCAACTTTATGAGCAACCGTGTAAAGGCGGATATTGATGCATCATAGTGAAAAAGAACAGTTATTGTGAGGTTTGATTTTTTTTTGAGTATGCATGACATCATGAAGTGTTTTATCTCCTTTTACATTATTGTGTTTAATATTATCAACATCATCCATGGATATAATTGAAGAGTACAGTAGTCATTACAAAAATATATACATTCAGTGGATCAAAGTATTCATTTTTGATATTGTGGCACATTTTGAATTTTGGACCTCATTTTTAGTGCAAGAAGTTCCTATATGCAATTTAATGATTTTCGATCACAGAAAATCAATAATGTATATTGGCTGAACTTGTTTACTAATTTTCATATTTTGCAAATGCAACCATACCCTGAAAGTTTCAAAACGATATATAATAAAATAAAAGTTTTACACAATTTCAAAAGATTTAAACCCACTTTCTCAAAACTGATTTGATGTAACATAGGAATTTCTTTGACTACACTCTTCAATTATTGTTTCTATGTTATTAAAAAAAGTATCTTTAAAAAAACTACGACAATTGCTATTATTTAGTCCATTAAATGATCGAAGCCATTACTGTCAAGTTTTGTTTTTCTAATTTTCTTCACTAGACTCTAAATACGACAATGTAGCTACACTAGCCATTTAAAGTATTTCCGCATTGAACACATTATTCAGCCATATCTCACAAGGCGTTTATAAGGAAACTATCTGGAAACTTATATTGCTTTTGGTCAGATCTGATAGGTAATTTAGTTAAGTGTAAAATTGAGCTCCGAATGGGATCAACCCCTCACGTACAGGGAGGGGCAACAACACAAATGGGTCAAAAAACGTGATTTTTAGGTCAAATTTGATTTGACAACACCTGGGTCAAGATCACTTCACCACTCAAGTTGAGTGGTCATATGGAATGTGTATATGTAATAGAGTGACAAGCAGGCGATTAAATGTCCTGGATACGATTGACTTCGCCAAGATAATGCTTGGAAGCAAACGAAAAATGATCCTTCAACGCCTCCCAGTTTACAGTTTTCAATCTGTAATATACCGTCACAAAACATTCCACATTCATCACAGCCCTCCCTATATTTGTAAACTGGTGGGGCCTTGAAGGATCATTTTTCGTTTGCTTCCAAGCATTTTCTTGGCGCAGTCGCACGCTTCAAAGAGTCTATCCAACGACGAAAGCTATTGTCTTTAACTACAAGCCTAATCGATTGCTAATAGCTCTTGCAGTTTCAATACAGGGGATGGGAGGCCCATTATAATATTATATTTCCCAATGCGGGAGTTTAATTACAAGCCAGGGCGTGCGAGTAAATTCAAATGGTAAATATAGTGGTAAGTATAGCTTGAGGAGTGATATTTTGAATCTGGACATTTCAAAGCCGAAACACTTCATACCCGTTTAATATTCATACCCTGGTTTCATATTTTTTATGTTTGTAGGTAAAAAGGTCCCGAAAAAGAGGTGTAAAATACTTTTTCTTGAATCATTCAATATTACAGAGAATCATGAATGATTTTTCTGCAAAAGTATTTAGAAGGATAAAACAAAATTTCAAACTTAATGATGACCAGGAATTTACCTTAAAATTTATCACCAATTTCATATTAATTTTATATTTAAATTATTTTTTATCTATTAAGGTAAAGTTACAATTAAGACCACTTCTTATTATTAAAGCAATTTTCATTCGGTCTTTAATGCCCTAAAATACCCAAATACTCCTAAAATGCGGGTATGGACTGTCCCCCAGGGGACAGTCTTGGCGTCTGCATTAACTCTGAGCAATAGTGTGACTCGGAGAAAGCACTATTGGAAAAAACCACGATCGAAACTGATGTGTCTAATAATATTCATCATTGAAATTCAATAAGAAAAGAAAAACAAATACAACAAAGCACTGAAGGAGTAACTTGTATGAGTAACCATTAGGCCTTGTGGTCATATCCCCTTTTGTTTAAAATAGCTGACTCGCAGATCTGCAATTGGGCCTATACAAATTGTATGATACTGTATAAAATCACAATGGAACAGCAAGGCAGAAATTGAAAGTTGATACACATTCAGCCAATGAGGACTATAAAAATGGGAGTTCCCCTCTGTACCCGGGTAATACTCGATAGGGCAAAGGTCTTAATAGGTCACAGGTCACGAGAGATTAGAGGAAAATTAGCAAGTGTAGAGAAATATCGGGAGAAGCTTCCAGGGCGGTGTAGTTCGTTATTAGTACGTTATGTGTGACAGAGCCCTAATAATTAGTAAACCCGTTCTATGTCATGTCATAATATTATTCATGACCTCCTTTGAATATCTGCAATATACTCTTTAAAGGTTCAAAAAAAATGTAATTGTTTGTAAATGCCATGCTTATCATAGTTGTAATTAAATTCAAATATCCAATTTTTTATTCATTTGCTCTGTCATCTATCGCCATATTGAAACCACCCGTCCCAATATTAATGCATGTAAAAATATAAAAAATATTACAAATAGTTGCCAAAAGATTAAATCATAGTATTATATGGTTTCAAAAGTGGCGTAATTACTCTACAACATGCTTTTTGTTCCGTTTAATTTTACCACTCCAGTCCAAAGATATGAAGAATTCAAGAAAGCCCTTTAAATCTACTCTGGTCCGATTTGTGAGATTAGACTTCCAGCTAAAGAAATTGAAAACTTAAAATGACGAGAAAATACCAGTTTTCTGCAACCAACGAGAGCACAATCAATCCAAACAAATCTTACTTATCCTGTACCTAACATTAAGTGATATTTTAAGTTCATTTTTAACTGAAACAGGTCAATATTTTCAAATTACAATATTTTCAAATTAAAGTACGAATCTTCCTGATACTCTCATTTTCCTTGAATCTGTTACCTCTGGTGAGACCACTTATCGGGTAGTTTGGGATATAAATTCTACCAAAAGTATTCTAATGAAAGATGTCAACCAATAATACTGTTTTCCACAAGTCTTTAACAGAAACCACGAAAAAAACTGAAGACAAAGGAGTTGTGGAAATCAAGTAAGTTAGTGATTCATCTGGCCCGTCAAGGGGATGCAACAGGTTGACTCAACTAGACGTAACAACCTGCTTAATATCAGCAGATCCTCATTAAATTTGGTCCGTACGTCATGAAATGGGTTCAAGGGATGTTTTTCCGAATCATGTGATGTTTTAGCAGTTTCCATTCAACATGTGCCCCATTACGTCACCCTTTGTAAATATTTACGGATTAACAAATCAGACCATCAAGATTTTTCGGGGCAATAACTTTTGATTCCGAAATGTTACAGGCTTTGTAAAGTCAAGAATTTGTCGAGTCGGAGTTTTGACATGCAACTGTAAAAATAAGCAAGCGATGTTTTATGTATAGTGCGTTAACAAGAATGCCAATCTGTCTTCATATAAACAGAACGTAAAGTAATCCGTCTCAATAAAAACAATTAAACATTTCTCTGTTTTGATTATGCTATTTTAACTAATTTTCCGTCTGAGGTAAGGAACTTTAGATTTCATACATACATGTTCAAATATTCCCTTGATATCGAAAAGTACATTAGTCTATGTCTGAATTGTCGAAGGTTATGTTCATATATAATTTTGTTAGTTCCACTCTTTAAATATACTCTGATTTATAGTTTCAGGAGAATATAATCTGAACTATAAAAGACATATCCAGAACATCAAACATCAAAGCTAAAGTAGTCTAAATATATCAAATCGGGGCTCACGCCAAATAAATTTGCCTTCTCAGCTCCAAACAACAGTAAGGGGCGCAGCATTAGATTTCCAGGGGGGGGGGGGGGGGATTTTTTTTTAAATCTCCCTCCACAGGCAGAAGAAAAAAAAAATCTCCCTGAACATGGAATAGGCAGAAAAACAGTAATTTCCAGGGGGGAAAATCGCTCCCGAATGGGGCGAGAAAAAAATTTCAACCCCGAACCCAACTTCCATTTTGCACTAGATATGGAATACAAGCAAAGGTCGTAATTTGCTGAAATCGACTATTTTACCGATGTATTATTAATATTCATGCTTGCTTCAAAACACCATCAAAGTTTCATTGAAAAAAACAAACAAAAAACACACGAACTGAAGTATTAACAAATCCATATCGTAGAAAGACCTTTAATAAAAAGCATACACTATATTTTTTTTACTCTTTGACCAACTTTGACGGACAACATGACTTGTAGAATTCAGTGTTAAAAGTAGTGTCTGACTTATCTGATCGGATGCATCAGAATTGGTCCTATTTTAAGCTTATCGGATCTGAATCGGAATTACGAACAAATGCATATTTTGACGATCTCACAAACCGATTCGACAAACCCTAGGAAAAGTGCCAAAAAGTCCACATGATATGTAAAGGAATTGATCGGAAATATGAAATATATCTGTATATTTAGAGGAGTACAATCAACAGAAAATATAGAACTTACTGATCTTTAAACGCATTTATCTCAGTTATACATTTTACTCGCTGACAAGCTTTGGACATAACTTGACTTTTTGAAATCGAGGGAAATTCATTGGAATGTCATTTTAATCCTTGCAGAATAGTCTTTGCAAATATTTGAAAAAAGTGAAAATGCCAAAAGGCTGCATTTACGGCAGGTTTTGAGTGGACGGTCACATATAATACAATTTTATCGCTTATAAACTGTGTGCATACACATCAATTTATTTATCAAGGCGTTTAAATGTTGAACGATTGCCTTCTCCTCACGTGTTTAAGTCATGCAGAAGCATAAAATAATTTTAATTCCTAAAATGGTGACAATTTAATGTCCCAGAGGCATGATTTGGTATATTAAATTTTATTTCATCATAACAGATTTTTGCGCTGATTTCAGAGATCTATTCGTCACCAAATAAACATTCTGTATAGAGATCTGTGGTGAGATACATTCGTGAATTCTTACAAGACAAGGAGAATTGTGGCACGCCCGTCATATCGAAAGGTACTTTAATGGTCCCAAAATGAAAATCGATTGTTTGGTCTCATCTAAAATATTATATTTGAAGCTTTAGAATGACACCTTGCTTTTGGTTATTGCATGTTTGATTGCAAGGTTACATCCAAATAGGTTAAAGGCATCAAGTTGATTCAGAAATTATGATTCTTGAATGGAGAAAGGATTTTTATCTCGGTTTTTAAAACATTTGTCTTATGTTTTGGATGTTGGATTATGATTAATATGATAGAATACACTTCAAATTCGACCTTTAACGTGATGTTTGACTAAACTCAGCTTCAATGGTCCGTATCTCGTAATTTACTACGCCGACCATAAGTTACCTTTCGATACAGGGTGGTTCAAAAAACTCAAAACCCAAGTTCAAAGTCATTTTTTACTTAGCTATTTTACTCTATCACCTTCAGCTGGCAAAGGCATCATGTGGGATAGGTTTTTAACCATTCCTGCATTTTTGATTAAGTTTTGATCATTGGTTTTCAAGATACAGCCCATTATTAAAATATTGTTTCAAAGTGGCCTGTCCACGATTGCTTCTCTCTCCTTCTGACTTACGGCTGGGGTAGACCTTCAAATGGCATAAACCGTTTTTGTACTCTAACTTTCAAACTAATTGCATAAACTATATAAAAGTATACATTTTTAGAAGCGGATTCTTACCCTGATCATGATGATGATATCAGTTTTTGACCAAAAATGTCAATTTTTGGCAAAAAATGCCAAAAAACGTATTTTTCCCCCAACATTTCTGGAAAGCCTAACTAAAATTTGCATTCATGAAATTTTGAACTTCTTTGATTTTTGGAATTTAGAAACAAATGTCTATGGACGTGTTCTCAAATTTTTGATTTTTATCTTATTTTTTGAAAAAATGCCAAAAATAGGCCAAAAATTGTCATTTTGGTGGCAGCGGTGGGATTTTTTGCATTTTTTGACCTATTTTTGGAATTTTTTGAAAAACTAAGATAAAAATCATTTACCGAAGAAGACAAAATAAACAAAAACAAACAAACAAACAATCAAAATTACATGACCTGGAGTTAAGAGGCCTCTTGTATGAACCAGTAATCTGAACTGCACCATTACATTGCTGAAACTGGGGCTCCATTATCTGAAGCTATGTTCTGATACATCATTCAATTCAAAATTGATGATCAATTACTTTCATCAGATAAACATGCGTCATTTAACTTGCTGTCCAACACGTGTCGAACCAAATACGGTGCAGATCAAGGGAAACAGATTGAAGACAAAAACGAAGAAAAGCTTTCGTGGACAAGCCAATTTAAAGGACGGTTTACATAAATCTTAAAATCTTAAGACCTAATAATGCAAATTGTTTAAAAGGTGTCAACAATAATGCCTAAAGTTGATTGAGGTACAATTACTTTCTGAAACGTGACCTTGAACTTGGGTTCTAAGTTTTTTGATCCACCCTGTATAACAGAGGTCACATGCACTCATTTGTCCTGTCGATAAGTTCCCTTTAAATTCTAATAAACGCAACCAAGTTCAAAAAATCCAGATATTAAATTTGTGTCAATCAATTTTAATTAAAATGTCTACTTCGTTTTTGTTATAAATTATTGGGAAATGAGTTATGAGTTAAGTTATATATAAGAACTTAAACCCCATGAAGTAGTTTTCGCAAATTAATCGTTGTTTTTTTCATGAATTACCATATGATTAATGCAAGGAGGCGATCGAGCAATGTTTTCCATTTTGAAGACAAGACGGAATAAAAGCTTCTTGATAGCTTCTTATCAGTAAACACTATTTTGAAACACTTAAGAGGGGGAAAGCACCTTACCAAATTTTACTTTTTTGCAAGTTTAATATGTACCATAAATTTTTAACAAAGTGCATTACCAGAAAGGAATTTTCACAAGGAACATGTTGGTGATGTTGATTTCTGACCAAAAACCACAATTTTAGAGAAAATCACAAAAAACACGTTTTTTGGCCATTTGGGCTTCCAAACAAGCTAAACATAACAATTTAAAAAAAATACTTTGGAATGGGAATTTTAATTTAAAACACCCTCTCGGATGTGGCGTCATTTGCATCGGTTTTTTTTTTTTTTAGGATTTTGGCTAAATTTTCGAGTTTCATGCCAAATAAGGTAATATCTAAATAATATAGAATCAAGAAGTTGTGGAAAATGAGGTTATAGCTGGCCCCTCCTGGAAAAAATCATTTAAAGATAGATTCATTCGAGATTGCGGGTAAACATTTCAAACGATGCTCTCCTGACCATTTTGAAATGCATGAGGGGGTGGGGTGGGGGTACATCGCGAAAGCAGCATGCAAAGACTCCATTACAGGACATATTCCTATCGAGCGGAAAATCGGAACAGCAAGCGGAAAAATCGGGAAAGACAAGAAAAATGAGAGAGCATATGCAAGATAGTCCATCCAGATGGACCTCGCTAGTGAGGTCCATCTAGATGATGGACTACTGCAAGACTGCCCAAGAGGAAACATGGGGAAAAGCAGAAAATTGTGTCAAGAGATATGTGCAGAAAACGCTTAAACAATTCCTCAAAGTATAAGCGAACAACGAACAAGATGCATTCCATAGAAATCTGGTTTCCCGATATGATAGTTAACGATAAAATCCGGATAAACTCATGGGGTATTTGCAAGTAAGTCAAGGGCTTTGCACATTAGTTGAGCGATTGTTATAAACTAAGCGTTATAAGATACATTTGACATTTTGAAAGGCACTTTGAAAATCTCGTGATATTAGTGTGAAATTCAGCAATCCTCTTTACGATTCCTTTTATCATAGATTACTTCTAAGACTCGGGTATTCAAGGAAACCTTCGACATAACTTGAAAAATACCCAACGGATTTCGAGAGTTCGTTGTATAATAGAACATTGCATAATCTTTAGAGAGGGAGTACTTTGGAGGTACTTGATAAAATCATATGGAATCCAAACTCAAATGAAATATGTTAAAAAGCGCCATATTGACTTCCTATTCATATAAACGTTTTAAAAAACCGAAAATGCAAACTTTAATCTCACATATCTGCGCTGCAACACATTCACAAAAGGGTGAAAGAATTTGTTATTTGCAAGGTTAGACACATTAACCACGATCAGAACGTTTTTTAAAGCAAGAGTATTTTCCTTCCCTTCATCCTGATAGAGAATTATTATACAGTGTGTAATTATTATAAGTTTGCAGTTAATAATGCTTTTGGTTAGATTTGATATAGGCAATCTTGTTGGTCGTGAAAAAGAACTCCGAATGTTGTCAAATTTCTCATGTACTGGTTAGGGGGCAACAATACAAATGAGTCGAAAGACACGATTTTTAGGTAACAGACTGATAAGCAGGCGATTGAATGTCTTGGTCACGATTGACTGCGCCAAGAGAATGATTGGGAGCAAAGCATAATTGATCCTTCAACGCCCCTCAATTTACAAAAATAGGGTGGTTCCTGGCGGTATATGACATCTTAAAATCAGATATACATTCCATATTACCATTCAACTTGAGTAGTGAAGTGACCTTGCCCAAGGCGGGTTCAAATCAAATTTGACCTAAAAATCATGTTTTTGACCCATTGGTATTGTTGCCCCCTTACCATTACATGGGGAAAATTGATCACATTCGGAGTTCTATATTTCACACCAAACAAGATTACCTTTTGAAATCTGACCAAAAGCAATATCCGTTTCCACATATTTTCCTCTAAATCGAACTTTACATAAAAAAGTGGTAAAATTTAGTTTTATTCCAACTTTATGAGCAACCGTGCACTCTTAGAAGGCCGGGATCAAATATACGAGTAGTTTTCATTTTATATTGATCCTTTAAGGATCACTTTTGATCCAACGTGGATCGTTTTGATCCTTTTTCGGATCAATATATACAAATGGATCAAATTCACCAGGATCATTTTTGATCCGATTTTAGGATCATTTTATTTTGATCCTTTTTGATTACAATATCAAA
>JXSR01S042150.1:6554-28219 GCA_000969725.1 Ophiothrix spiculata | reverse complement strand
TTTAAAGCTTAAAATATCAGCTTTTAGATGAGACCAAAAAATCAATTTTGATTTTGCCGACCTTAAGGTACCTTTCGATATGACGGGTCACAAATATCTCCTGGGAAATTATGGATTATACAAAATCAATAACACGGTGATGCTATGAAGACATTGCATCTACTCTGTGATTGCATTGCTATTACATAGAGTCACAATCATACGGGCAGGATGGGTACTACTTTTTAGGGTTTTAAGGAAGGAACAAGTTTTTCTGTGTTATATTTCCTCGGAAATAAGGTTGTCAAAAATTGGTGGTTTCCAACCGGGATCGAACCCGGGACCTCTCGCATCTCTCAACCTATACCAAGCCATCCTGGAAGGGGGGGGGGAGGGCACTGCTTAGGCAGCGATTTGACGACCATATAAGACCCCCGTCTATGACGTATTCGGACTTAAGCGATTTTGGTGATTTTCTCTTGTAAACTTTTGTAACCTTTGGGAGCTTTAGGATTAATAACCTTTACCTAATTTGTTAATCACCATAGCATTCTTTTTTTTCAACATGGTAGAACCGATATACAACCCTTAAAAACAGCACGTAAACGCAGCTTCCCCGGAAACTGTTTCTACAGAATTCATTGAAACACTAGTTTTTTTTTATATCCAAGCGATAAATAAATAAATATAAAACATCAAGCAAGACGATTTGCAATCAGCGTCATTCTCTTTAATCGTTATAGATACAGATATTTGAATTGCTGTTATTTAAAACGTTTAGTATCTTAAACAGTTATATTTTGAAATGTTGGACCGTTTTTAGTTTATTGCACTGCAGTATAATCCACATAGTCTTTTCATAACTACATATATCATCATCACTGATGTATCCATTAACTTATCCGAGATTATGCACAATTTGCAACAAAAGTAATCTTATTTTACGTTTTAATATGCACATTTATCAATGTCTTTTTGAATAGTTTTTAAAATAAGTAAAGTTGATTAAATACAGTCGTTCAAAGAATCTCTGGGCTTTTAACTTGAATTATGCATTCACTTATCAAACCTCGCAATTAATGCTATATAAAATCTTGAGGTTTGTTGACTGAAAGTACTCTGTATAGTAGAATGCATTAATAATAAATTTGCATAATACATTATGCATAACATGTAATAATAAAATACTGTATTCATAAAACGATTGCTATAAATGTAAATAACTTAACTGACCATTTTTACAGGGGAAGGTAAAATCTTGCTGGATACAATAATTGTAGGTTCTCATAATCATAGTACTTTCTGCAGTTGATAGCGTCCGCCATCTTGTATTCTTCCAAGACTTTATACGGTATGTTATACATTTCTGTAATGTTTCATTATGTAAAGTATATATTTGATTTTAAGAAAATAACAGTCATACATCACAATCATATTCAATACGGCTCTCTTGTTACGCTTCAAACAGTAAGTACAAAGGCCATGAATATGCCCGAAGCAAAATATATTCATGGTTTTGAGATTTTAACCATACCCTGAAGAAAAAACAGCCAATATTCGTTTTATATACCGAATATATAGATTTTTTTCCCTCTGGTTGCCATTTTCATCCTGATAGCATGGTCTTTGCAAATATTTAAAAAGGTAAAATGACAAGAGGCTTCATTTACGGCTTGTTTGGGATGGACAGTCACAATTAGGCAAAAAGTTGCAAGGATTTTTTTTTCTCTTTGACAATTTTTTTTTTCTCTTTGACAAGGCAAAAAGTTGCAAGGATGGCATAAAATCATGTTGCGGTTTTTAAGATGCATACAAACTGTTTGCTCCAGCAAAAACTCGTTGTTATCCCGCTATTTGCTGCGCTTTATGAACCATTGGCATAGCCGACTCATTCCAATCTAATTTGCAATCGATCTTACTGTAAATTTGCTTGTAGACATGTCTTTATTTGTACGATGTCACGGCGTTATTGATTTTACTCTACTACATGTAGTATAACGCGGCGGGTAATGATGTACCAACATAACGAAGGTTTTTAAACGTATACTTTGCGAAATATTTTAACAATACAATTTTGAATATTCTTGGCTTAATAACATCAATTAATAAGATTAAGATAAAATGTAAGTTAGTAAAACGTTGGCTGGTGACACATTTGTGATAGTCTTTCTCTTGATAGATAAATCACAGAATTCAATTTTTTATCGATCCATTCTAAATATCATGAATGAGATTTTATACGATATTTGTTGTAGTTGAAATCAAACAGTATTAATTCGTTTATAATGTAATGGTTCTTATAAGCATATCAATTTTCCTAAATGAGACTAGATCTGTACTCATTTCCTTACTTTGTGCTATAAGGAGGTCAAGACGAGATTTAAGTGTCCTTAGCATATAAGTATTTCCTCAGTATAGTGGTTTCAATTTATTCACAGTGGATCTGGCAAAACCTTTATCTTTGGCCGAAGGTGGGTCAGTTTAGCAACAAATTCTTCCAATGTTGTCGATTGATTTTTTTTTAAAGACACACGTGCATAAACGAAAGTAACAAAACGTATTGTCTTTCAAAAATTAATATTCACCCTTTCTATTCAAAGAACTTAGCCCAAAAGACATTTCATTCTAATTGTTCCCTCTATAGCGGGCAATTCTTAAAGCAATACTATAAGATTTTGATCAGAAATATTTTTGAGTAAAAACAGCCTAAAATGAAGGAATGTGACTATCTAAAAGCGTTCTCAAGTGATTTTTGCCAAAAAGAGGCGGGCTTTCCTTTACTAATACACGCGGAATAATTAAACAAACGACCATAACAGAAATAGTAAGCATATTCAAATCAAATCGTTAAGAGGGTATCTACTAAAAACAAACATTATTTAAAAGTCATTACTTATTAGAAAGGGGTTAGTGGTATTTATTATGATATTTTTCCATTTTTAGCAAAAATTGCATTCTCAGATCAAAAGCTCTTTGTGAAGTCATAATTACGTGATACCTTTAATTTTGTTATTGGTATGAATGGATTGCAGGGCGCACAACACTAAATAATTAGCACTCGCAATCCAGCATTTCTAAAATCGGCAAAATTGACTGCCCTTCTAAAAACAGGAGTTCAAAACGTATAGAAGGGCAATATGTTTGGTCAATATTTTGTTCTAATTATAAAGTTAGGTTTATTTAAAGATGATCTGATGCCATTTTTGATCTCCAGATTAATTTGGTAAAATTTAAAGAGTTTTCCTTAATTTGCGCTTGATTCTGGAAATACAAAATTCGGCTGTCGGTGATAGGGGGCGTTATACTTCAGCGTCTAGTTTCTCGAAAATTTTGCCTTGAAGGTGTACTTTTATCATCATTTTGTGTTAGAAGAGATCATAATCATCTGAGAAAAGGCAGTGTAGAAGCAACCAGTTGCTTTATTATTGAGTTCTCGGGTGTTTTTAGGAAGCCATTTTGTACAGTAAGTCAATGGGAAGCCCTATTATGGTGTGACGCATGCATTTAAGTGCACTACACCTCTCACATTCTACCATTTCACACTCAAAAATACCATAGAGCTTATCGAGAAGCAATTTAAAATAATAAAAAGTTAGAAATTGAACATTAATTCAGAATACGGCGTATATTATAATAGAATAGATTGAAATTCGTATATAAAATTAAATTTTGAAAATCTCCTGCAGGGATCCTAATCTATACTAAAATCTATAATATAACAACACCGATTTTATGTTGTGAATTTCAAAGTTAAATGTTTAAGAAAAAATATTGTAAAATAGTTTTGATAGTCCTGTGTTAATCGAAACCTAATTTAGAATTGTTCTCTTTACACCAGATCGTTCATTTTATTAGTTGACTATATTGTAGTTTCAATATCATTTAATTTTTCACCATAACTTCATAAATCATGAATATTGTTTTGATTGTTGATACGTTTGGCAATTCAAATATATGGTATTGTATATCAATGGTTTAAAAGTTATTTAAACAACAGAAAACAATTTGTTAAAATTGATTCAAACTGTTCTAATCAGCAAAACATATTGTGTGGTGTCCCACAGGGTTCAATTTTAGGACCTCTGTTATTTATATTATATATTAACGATATTACAAAAACATCTGATATTCTTGATTTTATTTATTTGCTGACGACACCACAATTTTGTATTCACACAAGGACATATTGAGTAAAATACAACTTATAAATACAGACCTTCTTGAAGTAAGTAACTGGTTTAAAGCCAATAAGCTTTCTGTTAATGCAAGCAAAACAAACTTCATGATGATGGGAACGCCTCACATGACGAACTTTGAGTTAGACATGGGTGTTAATCAGAATGAATCAATTTTAAATACAGGTTTTATTGTCCTTGATGGATCTGTGTTAACTCGTGTAAAAACAACCAAGTTTTTGGGAGTAACAATTGATGAAAACTTGACTTGGAAAAATCACATTGATAATGTCGCTAAGAAAATATCATGCAATAATGGGCAGTACGTACTATTTCCAAAAGTCATTATCGAAGCCATTCGGGACCTTTATTTGCAAATAATACTATTCTTAATGTACACGATATGTTTAAACTTGAGACTGCGCTTTTTATGTACAGGTACTCTAACAATCAACTACCAACTGGTTTCAAAAACGTTTTCATCACCAGATCTGAAATCCATAATTACCAAACAAGAAACAAAGAAAATTTTCAACAAACAAGACACTCAAGATCTTTTTCGGATCACTCTGTTAGAACACAGGGGCCGTTGATTTGGAATTCACTTGATAATGAGATCAAACATTCTATTTCGTCAAGACATTTTAGAAATCAGTACAAAAAATACTTGTTATCTGGTTATGAATAAATTTGAGTTTTTGGAGCTTTGTTTGTATTGTATTGTATTGTATTTTTTGTTGTTGGTGCAATAACATGTAGTGTAACATATATATGTGATGTTAGTTTTCCGGGAGTTTCTATTCCCCAGCCCATGTCTTCTTACAAGTCCAGATTTTGGCTATGGGCCGGTTCACATAGAAACTCGCTGAACACTTCTCTAGCAAGGGGTAGTCCTCTCTGCCAACTCTGGCCTTTTGACTGCTCCTCCATAATTGTATCTTTGTATTTTTATCAATGTGTTTGTTTGTTTATATTTTGCATGTATATTATGGAAATAAAGTTGAATTGAATTGAATTATGTTTTTAGAAGGTGGTTTATTTTTTATTTCAAAACTTCTATCCAACATGCTCACAGATAAACTTTTCCTGGGAGGTTTCCAATGCGCATGAGCAAACAAAACAGATTAAACTATGTTGCCAATGTACAGACTTGACATTAAACATGGAATATATTTCTTCTATTGGTTTCTCGTGTTTGTAACTGAACTTATAAACATCAAATCAAGGTCACTTTAAAGTTAACTGATGTGACACGGAGACGATGGGAAACTTGAAGGCGCAAATAACACTGAAAATTAGGTCTAAAGCCGTGCACAGTAATATTAAACAGAGGAAACTGAATTTTTCACATTTCCTTTCGTACTTTACCCAGAGATGTGAAACTTTACAGGGTTGATTAACACAATGTTAGTGATAATTTCTGATCAATCAATATTTCCTCTATCATCATTGAGAAGCGTACAACGTCATGAATCTCCATGGCATGCTCTCCATTGGTGATTGCAGAGTTCTTTGGGGTATCTCAGCCAAAGCACCTAACACAGCCCAACAAAACCCCTTCACCTCGATTGATTTATATAATATGTTGTTAATCCAAGGTGTTTCTTAACCCAGATGTTCTCAATAGGAATAATATCCAAAGATCTTACCGGACAAGGCAAGAACTCAACACCCGGATCTTCCAGGAAAGTCCGTACTGTACGAGCACGACGGATGTGAGTGTTGTCATAGTGGAGCACAAAATTGTTTACAAACATGCCTCTAGCCAATGACACTATCAAGGCTTCTAGTATGCATCTGTACTGGTGCTGATGGAGGCTGCCTTCCGAAGTGATCAGGGCCGATTTTCCACCTGCATGTGAACACCTCCAGAAGACAATGTTACCTTCTTCTGAATGAATTGTTAATAGCATGTGCGCTTCAGGATAACCCTACTCTGAAAATCTTCTACTCTGATGCGTCCATCTTGGAAGTATATTTCTAATTTAGCCCAAGCACCGAAGACATCGTTATCTTTTTGATGGGACACAGAAATGGAAAAGATCTGTGGCCCAGTCAAAGCGCGCTGTGAAAGGTTTGTGGTCAAGATATTTTTCTCCAGTGGTTTTCTAACATGATTGTCAGTTTGAATCACGCGAGAAATCACACATGTTCTGAAAACGAGCTTGTTTTATGAAAGATCATGGTGTTGGATGCTTGCCATTTTTGGTAAGATCTTCAGATATGAACTCTATCGAGGACTTCTCGGCTGAAATAACACATCGATGAACAACAAGTTCCATTAGACCACCAATGTACAGGAATGACTTTAGGCTGTGCTTGATATTTAGGCTGGGATACCCGTCGGAACTCTCCAATCACGATTGGAATGTCCGCATGGAGTGTCAAGGCCCTCTACGCTTCTTATGGATGACATAGCAAATAGTGTCTGGTCATAATTTATAACCAGCAATATGTAAAACAATCCTGTGAAATTTCAAGTGTCCAGGTAATGTATTGAAGAAACTATGGCAAATTTGATTTCCTTAATTCCGTATTATTGTACACGAGTTGGGACCTTATTTACATAGGTTTTTGTGCTTTCAAGTTCCATATTGTCTCTGTATCACCTATAAATGCCCGAAAGAGGTCTTGGTTTAAAGTTTACATGCATAGTTACAAATATGAAGAAACACGCCTTGCTGGAGTTGTCATATACTGAGATATGACGGATTATTCAAGATGGAAACCAAAAAAAAAAATATATTCCATATTTAATGTCAAGCCTGTACATAATCCATTGAATTTTGATTGATCAAACGCAATCTGGCACAATACACTTTGTTTAGTACAAAAATTCAATTTCTTATGAATTTGGTCAAAACAAATATTAATTTGTTTTCTTCAAAATGACAGCCTTCAGAATAACGGAGGTAATTTGACTATGGCTTGACAAGGTTACCGACAGATTATGAACCTTTTTTGTGAGAAATCACTTCCAATAAAGACAACTTATAGAAGGCCTGTTTACAATCTTTTATTCAAATCCGTTGTGTAAGTACTCAAAATATGCTGGATAAAAATATCCGATTGTCTTTAAGGCCCGGTCCAGACTCCTCTATCGTATAGAATATTTTGCTTAGAATATTCTATGCTGACGAAAAAATGACGTAGGTCATCGAATAGAAATGTGTGTTTTTATTCGATGACCTACGTCATTTTGTCGTCAGCATAGAATATTCTAAGCAAAATATCCTATACAATAGTGGAGTCTGAACCGGGCCTTAAACGTCTGAATAGTCAATCTAAGGTTAGAATGAAACGAATCGAATCAATATGAAAGTAAAAATCTAGATGTGGGACGTGATGTACGCAATTTGCAGACTTGAGCGACTGCATTTTCATTTTAAAGTCCCCTTGCGATAAAACTCTATAGCTCTTAATTACATACATGGTGTTTGTATGACTGAAAAACATTTATATGCCTACAGTAGTTATCCAAACAGATACACAGTTATTCAATTCGTCTTTTAAACGTGGATGCAGATGTACATACAATTATTATTAGTTTTTATTGAAATGAAATAAGATTTAACTCCATTAGTCCGCGTAAAAACAAAAGATAATGGTTACTGGAATAGATTATGATTAACACATAATACAATGTATTTCTTTTTCGTTGCTGTCAAGAAAACATTGTCAATATACGACGAATGCTATTTACTATTGATAAATAAATGTATACTAAAGTTATTGTTATCAATGCAAATAATCACAGACTGAAAAACAATATCATTAATCACCCAAAAATTCTCCAGGGTAAAGAAATCGGTATTCCGCATTTCAAAGAATTACAAGAATATGACCTACAAACTAGTGATATTGTACTAGATATAACCTATTTAACGATTCCGAATAGAATAAAGTCTATTGACAGAGATTATTCATTAACGTTAGATGAGCGACATCACGACTGAGACTAAAATACGGGCCTTAATTGACCTTATTGCAGTAAACTAATAACACGCGGAGTTAATTCTATCTTCTTAATGTGTTTACTGTAGAATTCAAGAAGATAATTGGCAAAAAATCAACGTCTAGTCTGGGTGTATATGGGTAAAACGCAGTGCTAGAAGTGTCTGAATTACAAATGTGGAACCCCTTTCATTTTAGATAGCTTTAGGACGAAACCAATTCTTGATTTATATTTAGAATTCTTTGATTTACATTAAAATTGTATGGTTCATACCTATATCCTATTTGCATCGATATGTGCATCCACCTATAGTTTTGGACACAGCCAATATGCATAAGAGGGATGCATATATAGCTTTGATGATAACCTCTCAATCATGTCAATAAGACTTGTTCCCCAAACTAATAGCCACCTTAAAGTAATTGTGTGTACACAATGATTTGTGGTTTATTCTGGGATAATGAACGGAAAGTCACGAATGAAGATTTTTGGCTTCTAAAGTAAAAATATGGTGAAAAGGCTGAATTTCGATTTTTGACATTAAACACATCTATGAATAAGTGTTTAACTATACATTGAGTTTCGAAGGTCAATATGCTGGGAGGTGCAATAATTCACTATTAATTGATCGCAGTTTACTATCCTACATTATAGTAATCAGTAACTTTAAACTCAATTTGCAGCTACTTTTTGTTGCCAAATTTTCAGTAAACTGCCCTGTATTTTAATCTCTAAATGGAGAATGGAGAAAGAAAGTGTGGCATGTTATATAACATTCAAAAGCTGAGACTATAGACAATTAAAATATGCCATTAACTCAATTTTGAAATTGGCGACTTTCCGCTCATTTTGCCAGAGCACCCCTGATTTTATACTTATAGAGAATCCGGGAAAATTAAAACACATAAACGCACGTTGATACTAAATTAATTCGATTATCTTAAGTTGAGGTCTGTCCAGTCATTCATCTAACATGTCTAACCAATAACACTTCTACAACCACATCTGAAAAGTTTGCTTGTTCTAAAATGAAATTAAAATTATTGAACACTAAGTATCTTTTCTGGTTATAGTATTTATAACACATCAATAAGCCAGTGATTTTGTGACTGCGCCACAAGAAATTGGATTGGCTATTTTCGAATTACCTTTACGTCCCTGCTCCTCATTGAATGAACTTATCTCTTCAATAATTACATGGAGACATATATCAATATAAAAGTGTCTTTACTTCGATCAATACGCTTAATATGTTATACAAATATTGAATGCCTGAGAGTGTAATAGTACAAAATATATCATGAGGTCAAATTTGGACTTTTGTATTTCACGAGGCGTAGCTGAGTGAAACGGATCAGTCCAAATTTGACCGAATGATATATTTTGTACTATTGCACGTGCATAGGCATTCAATATTGGTTTTATATCATGATATCACACAGGTTTGTTTCATGCCGTGCAATGGAACAAACTATTGCACGGCTCAAATCACTGCAATCACGATATAAAAGTGAATATTTAGCAACATGTACTTCTTTTTGAACCTCAAACAGAGAGCCACTTACATTCTTCATGAACGTCAAAAAATACATAATCTTAAGAATTTTAAGAAAGGTTTAACTCCATCCTTTTTGTCAAACTGAGATAGATCAGCAAAATCAGCCCTACGAGGTTTCTTGTGGTATAAAACAGGAGCCAACTCTAAATTATAATAATTGGACTTAAGGATACAGCCAAAATCCGTAGAGTTTAGTTTTTCTTACACAAGTATAGAATTGATGGCTTCACATGCTCAAAATGGTTAATCTAGGATCCCAACTCCAAAGTAAAGCATTCCTCCTGGCAACATTAACTTTAATTAAAAAAAATCTTCCATACTATTATTTTGCTGATTTGTCTAATTTTAACAAACTTGTCAACTGTTTGTTTCATCTGTGACTATTAAACATATATATTTTTAAGGTTGTGTCATACCAAGGACAAAATACAGTTATTAAATATCCCCCAGTGTTGCCATAGAAATGAAATTCCACATAGGGTATGCTGTTGAATTGCTTAGGCACGGTTCCCAATTCATGACGAAAGCTTTTGAGTCATACGAAAGGGCTTGACGCAAATGTCTTGCATCATGATGCAGAAAAATATCGATTCATGATTCAAAAATAGATGTATTATAATGTATTAAATAATGCAGAAAAAATGCGTTAGGGCCTCTATTATTATAAAGACAACTTCAAATAAGGCAGTTATCGTTTTTCCTAATATTTTTGCGTCATGACTCAAATACATTTCGTCATGGCTCTTGCGTCAAGCCCTTTCGTATGTCGGAAGACATTCCGTCATGAACTGGGAACCGTGCCTTAGTTATTTAAGTTCCCTAAGACAGTTAATTGATTGACTCCTTATGCTTTCTTTATATATAACTAAAAGCAAGTTTTGAGTTTAAGAAACAATTAAAGTTACATCTTTCAAATATATCAAATACGGTATGTATTGTGTAATGACAAAAATAGAAAGAAAGTTGTATAATTTTGTTTCAATTCAAGCCTAGTAAACATATGACAAACAAGATCAACAACACAACTTGTTTCTTGTAAACAGAGAAGCGAATTATTATAATGCTATTATTACATTGAAGAAGTTTAATCTACAAATACTAAATATTTTTAAAGTAGAAATTCCAGGTACTGTAATTTCAAGTTTCTTTTCTTTCGTTAATCAAATCATACATGTAAAGAATCACAATTAAGTCTTCATTAATATCACTTTCGTAATATCGTTGAGTGCTCGAGAGGATATAATACTCTACAAAATATCCCAGGGGAAATTATGGATCATACAAAATCAATAACACGGTGATGGAACGAGAACATTGCAATTACATAGAGTCACAAATCATGCAGCTCCAAGCATCACACATCAACAAGGCGGGACAGGGGAACTTCTATCTTGTGTTTTGTTGCGAGAAAGCTATGGAAAATTTCTTTTTGATTAGTTATTCTTATTCCATCGAAATATTTTGTATCAAATTTTCATATTAATTGTCATATTAACGACAAATTATTGTTAAGAAAATTGTTCTTACAAACAGTGAATACAGCTACTTCTGAAAAGTATAAGGGACCGTTCACAAACACTTGCTGGGGGTGATGCCAAAAAATTTAGTCCAGAAAATGTCAAGGATCTCAAAATTTTTCGGAGCCTCATTGTTTCAGAGAAAATTACGTGTCAACCCACAAAAAATTATACACTCAGTTTTCTGAGGTAAATTTAGCGCAATTTGTTTCTTTCAGGGCTCCTTTTAGACCTCAACATTTTCATGGCTCCCCTTTTTTAATAAGACTCCCTTCTCTAAGTGTTAGAGTGTCCCTAATGTTTCTACAGAATTCATCTAGACACTTGTTTTGTACAAGTCACTCAGAGTAATAATATCAATATATGAAATACGGTTTGAAACATTAAGGAGATGATCTATCTGGTTATTTTTAAGCCGTGATTTGATTTTCTCTGTTTTGTTAAAAGTAACGTGTTTTTCTATAATCGTTGGAGATACTGTAATAGCAATTATTTAGAATACTTGACAAAAATATCTTAAAATCTAGACTGCTTTTTAGTTTATTGCACTACTGGATAATCTTAATAGTCTTAATATCTGCATATGCCATTACCATTCTTCAAATTTATTTATTCCATTTGATATATAATACATAACCGAAATTATGCATAATTTGCAGTAGAAGTAATTTTATTTTACATTTTCCTATACGTATAATAAAATATATTTCTTGAATTTTCAAGCAATCAAGGATGACTGAATACTATCGCTCAAAGAGCCTCTTGATTTTAAACTCACATTATGAATTTACTTATGCAATCTTGTTAGTGATGCTGTAAAATCGTGTGGTTTGTAGCCTGAAATGCTATGCGTAATAGATTGCATTTGAATTTGAGCATCATTGAAATTATTTGATTGACAGAAATCATTTGCTTTTTTTATACTAATGGGAAAGGAAATATTTGGAATTTACATAAGGGATTATAAAATGCACGACAATGGCCGTTTATACTTTAAAAGATTTCATTCAACTTTATATAAACTTTTTCAAAAGGTTAAAATTATATCCACTTTCTTGACATCGACCAAACCGTTTTAAAATAATAGTCAGCATACGATTTGTTGTGTTTCGACGAAAATATAGCACCAAAAATTCAACCATTTCTGAAATTAACATTATAAAAAGTTATTCAGTTACGATTTATTGGCAAAAAATGAAGTTTGCCCTCAAAATTGCTCATTTATACTAATTTTGCAAGTCAATTTGAATTGTTTGCCACTACAAGAACCGTATGGTAAAGTTAAACAATAAGGGATATGACAAAGTACTTCTTGCGCTGACGAATAGAATCAAACCCATCAGAATTATTTACCTCCATACAAGTGTTAATGAAATATAGTACATTAACAAAGGACCCTTAATTAATGGTTCTGGTTTATAGTATCATTACCAAATATAGTTAGAAATTTTTTTGTTCTTTTTCCTAGGTCACGAAGAAAATTTGTCAGTCCACAATTGGACTCAAATATCGTGCACAATAACATTGGTGAAATGAATCTAAATAACGTCAAATCCTAGTACTTTTCATCCGGAAAAAAGGTTCCCTCAATTAGGTACCTAAATTTAGCATGCAGTTCATGTTGATTTTTTAAATATTAGAAAATCAACATGTGTATTTTGTTAAACCTATTGTCTTTTACCACATATCTGTTGTTACTCTTGCAACTATACGAAGTTATCCTCTTTTTGCAGTGATTTATTAACCTTTGGCAAGGGTGACTCATTTCAATCTAATTTGCAATCGATCTTACCGTAAATTTGCTTGTAGACATGTCTTTATTTGTACGATGTTACTGTGTTATTGATTTGAAGTCTTCTGCCCAAATACATGTATAACATCTTGGATTATAATACTTAAGTATAAACAATAGTTCTCATATACATGTAGTGCAATATCTAAATACTTACAGTTCAGTAAATTACTTTGACTGATAATTAATAATATACTAAGGTATTTGAATGCAAATTGTAATAAATGATTCAATTTATATAAAATAATTATCAATTGATTTCAAAAGCCGATGAATTAGAATTAATGTAATATTTTCAAGCAAATTTACTGCTCAGTCAAATTAGGCTTTATCTACTTTTATTTCTTCCTTTGAACAACATGAGTATGCCAATGGGATCTTGGCATATTATATTTTTTATTTTTAATAATGTTGTTTAAATTGATGGGATCAGCATCAGATTTATCTTTAGTGTTTCTAGTAATAGTAAGAGCGGCACAAAAATATGTGTAAAGATCCCAACTTTAAGATTTCTTTTTCAGCACTTCTTATAAAGCCACAACTGTTTAGAATAATACATAATACACTAATGTGTTAGATCAAACTCATTCTAAGGCATAATACAGTACGCTTTGCACAAAAAACCTGACAAGATTACAGATTAAGACGGCAGCTTTTTGGGCCGATTTTATCAAAATTTCTTTCTAATATGGACATTAAAAAAACCTTTAAACATTCAAAATGAAAAGGGATATAGTTTGCATTTAGAAAAAAGTACATTTCCTTACTGATAGTAAATATATAGTACAATTAGAATAGATGCAAGGAAATACAATTCTAACGCAGTGAACTTTACTCTTGGGATGTGGTGTACGCAATCAACAAATATGAGTTACTACTTTTCATGTTTCTTATGGTTCCCTTGCGATGAAACTTTAGAGCTCTTCATTATATAGATGGTGTTTCCATGCCTGAAAAACAAATTTACCCGAACAAATACAACAAAGAAACTACAATCCTTTTGAATATCCTCAAGTGCATACAGGTGTATACACATATACCTTTTAATCAAATCAACTTCTAAGTTTGCTTCCTAATTAGTACATAAGGCATTTTTGGTAAAGAAATAGGACAACGGCGTCTATTAATTCAAATGAAAGAAATGTAGCCAAAAACAAAAACTGGATCATTTATACACTTTGCCGTTGGTGATTTAACGTTTGAAAAGCAAATAAATTTATCTATATTATTTGTATCAGATATTTAAAAAAAAAAGTTGAAGAATGCTGCTTTCATTTTAAACTTATAAACAAGATTATGTACACGACTTTTCCTTTGTAAACAGAGAAACAGAAGCAAGACATTGCAAAAGTCTAATCTACAAATACCAAATTATGGACTTATTATAGTACTTATAGTAGATATTCCTTGTATTATGATATAAATTCATATAAATCATACATATATTACTGCTTGGTGATACAGTTTCGCAGAGAATTGTGTTTGCTTTTAAAAAACATGTTCACGACATTATTTGCCTTTACATTTTCAGTCAGAGATACACCAACACTCACCACAACGATTGTTTTTAAAATAGCGGCAATGAAACCAATTCATTTGAAATTTCCATTTCAAGGACATTTTTATCGCAAGAAATTAGCAGGCTGGTTTCCTTTTAAGGAAAATTATTTTCAAAAATAAGTTTCAATTTTACAAATGCATTGCTGAAATAACATTTAAAAGTTATTTAGATGCGATTGTAGAAACGAAACAAAGTTTGAATAGCGCCATCAGTTTACCCATCATTTAAAAAACGACGCGATCGATTTGAATTTTGTTGCAAAACATGTGCAACCATGATTGGATTTGTTACACACGAAATCGCGAGTCAAAATGCACCACTTCAGTTCTCAGAGATACAAAATCTTCATTGATTTTCTTAAAAGTTTAGTATTTAGTAGATTTATTTGTGCTGTTAACGAATCTAAAATAAAATAGGCCACCGTGCTCGTTTTTGAGATGCTGATACATATATTTTAAAAAGTACGTATTTTCCCTCAAAATTCAACCGATTAACCACACGAAGCATAGGGAAAGTTCCAAAAAGTCGATAATTATGTGCTTTTAAAATAGTAAATACTCAATTGATTTTTGTATTTTTTTCATATGTTAAATACATGAACGCCCTTATATTCATATTGCTCAACGTATAAAACTACAAGATAAGTAACTGTAAAGGTAATACCCCATTAACCTATATATATACGTAGTTCTCTGGAAAGAATCAAATATATAATGTTTCGATATAATTCATTGGGACTTTTGTTTCTAAGTAATACTATAAATTTATAAAATATAAAAGGTTAACAATCTGATTTATCTGATACTTGACAAAAGTACCTTAAAATCTACGACTGCTTTTTAGTTTATTGCACTGCATGATATAATCTTAGTAGTCGTTTAATATCTGCATATTCTACCAGCACTTTCGGATTTATTTTTGCCATTTGATTCATAATTTCCTTTTCGACATTTTGCATTATTTGTAAAATTAAGTGTGTAATAGAAGTAATTTTATTTTACATCTTTCTATGCACATTTTACAAATCCGATAATATTTTTTCTTGAATAGGTCAAAGAATCTATAGGCTTTTAACTCAAATACTAAATTCACTTAGGCAATCTTGTAATATTAATGATGTAATATGATGTGAGTAGATTGAATTCATAAATAAGGCTTCATGGATTGGATTTGATGGATAGAAATCGTTTGCTTTTTATGTGTTAATGGGAGTGGAAAAGGAAACATCGTAGATGAACGTAATGAGTACTCCATTGCACATAATAAGGATTATTGACACTTAAACTTAATAAAATTCTTTTCAATATGTACAAATGCCATCCAATTTCCCGTTGGATATAGCAGTAGGTGTTGGTATCAAATACTTTATAAAGGGTAAATGCACCCTCTTCGTTCCGTTTTTCTTTGCATTTACAGGTGTTTTCTAATAAAATTAAATACAAATTAAATGGTTGTTTGTATGGCATCATTTAAGATGCTTTTTATTTTAACAAAAATATGTGGGCCTCCGCAGTAAAAGAATTCAGTAGTTTGCTCGATAAAGATGCACATTGTAGCATATCTTATGTATAACATAGTATACATGTAGGAAACGACAACTGCATCCATTTGCTGCGGCGGCAAACATATATTGTTCGTTCGAAAGCACCTAATTAATATATAATTTTGATTAAAGATAAGATGACCCAGATGCATTTTAAAAACGTTTTCCTACCTTTAGAAGAAAATTATGCAGTAAAATTTGACTCATGTATCATGTAGAATTACATTGCTGAAATAAATATTTAAAAAAAACCCACGTTTGCTAATATCAGCCTAAAAAACAAATGGATCCAATAATTACACAATTACCGTACATTGTTGTATGGAGGTAATGTTGAATTAAAAAAAAATTACATAGAAAAACAAACTGTGTTTTTTTTTGTTTATCCCTGTAATCCTTTATCAAAAGCTGATGTTCTTTTCTTGCAACTGCACGTTGCTATTCCTGGTTTACAGCGCTTTATGATCCTTTGGCATAGCTGACTCATTTCAATCTAATTTGCAATCGATCTTACCGTAAATTTGCTTGTAGACATGTCTTTATTTGTACAATGTCACGGCATTATTGATTTTATGGCTCACTACCACATGTAAATATATCATTGCGGCTTTTACTCTGCTAGTATTACAGCAGAACTGCAATGCAATACATGTGGTGCAATATCGAAACAATCACAGTATTGATATTATATATAATTTATTATTCAAAGTCTGAATGATAATACTCTTTAAAAAACACTTAACTCCAACCTTTAGTCCAACCCTAAACTATAGTCTATAAAACTATAAACCTGAACCTAACCCTAAAACTAATCATCATTAATAAACCAATCCCAGATTGAACTTAAAACTAATCCCTATATCCAAATTCTAAAATTCTCGACAGGAACTAAGACTTAGTACACTTGTTTTATAATTTAAGTATATAACTCGTTTATATTATGGTTTAATCCTTTATATGTTTATAATTAAATTGTTTATATTACTATATTTAAAATGTACTTATTGTTCAAGTAAATGAAGCTATCGCTATGCTATACCTATTTCTTTTCTTAGTATTGTGAGAATGACAGTAGGATTTTTAAGTGTCCATAGCGAGAAAAAATTTCCTGTGTAGTAGTCTCAATTTATTCGCCTTGAATCTAAAGGAATTCGAATAATACTCGATATTTTTCCAAACTAATTGAAATCATCGAGAAAAGAACAACAACCGTTTGGGATAATTTAATCTTTACTCTTTCATTTCAATTTCAGTTTGTTACTTTAAAAAATGACAAATTACCGAAAAAACTTTTTGGATGGCATCTATGGGTGTAATTTTGCGTTCACTTGACAAGTTTACGTATTTTTGCCGCAGTTTTGAGAGATGTGAAGATAACATATCCTTTTAAAACTAAAAATGAAGATATAATTTGCATCTGAAAATATCAATTTACTTGGTGTAAGTAATCAGAATTTCTTGACAAAAATATCCACTGTCTTCAAACTTTCTTACAGATAGCAAATACTATACACGATTAAGATGGATACAAGGTAACACAATACGTTCTAAGTGAGTTCACTTGTTGGATGTAAGGTACGCAACAAAAAGATATGAGTGTCTACACTGTTAATTTGCTTATGGTTCCTTGTGATGAAACTTTAGAGCTTTCCATTATTTATATATATAGATGATGTTTCCATAACTGAAAAACAAATTTGCTCAAACAGATACAACAAAGAAACTCTATTCTTTTCTTTTGAATATTCTCAAGTGTATTCAGTACAGGTAAAAGTAGTACATACATGTACTACTTTCAAATCAATTCAAATTCTCAATTTGCTTGAATTAGTGCATAAGGCGTAGGACCAGAATTAGGCCACAACTTTGTGCGGCCGGTCGTAACCCAATATTTAAGATTGTTATGTTTCAATATTTAAGAAAAATACGATCACTAATATCTCGGTATTTAAATTTTGAAAACAGAAAGTTGTTATAATCGTTCTGGGATCCTTTAATGGGTCTGAGTTCCTTTAATGGGTCTGAACAAAGTCTATTGACAGAGATTATTCATTAACGTCAGATGAGCGACATCACGACTGAGACTAAAATACGGGCCTTAATTGACCTTATTGCAGTAAACTAATAACACGCGGAGTTAATTCTATCTACCTTAATGTGTTTAGAATCAGGAAGATAATTGACAAAAATCAAAGTCTGGTATATATGGGTTAAAACGTTGTTAGGTGTTTAGATTACGCATTTAGAACGGTTTGCATTTGAAAGAGTGTTAAAAAGAACCAATATATTTCTCCAAAAAAAAATGATCTCAGTTTATAAATTTCGTATTCCTCGTATATATGTATTATGGTAGTTTCATTTACTTCTGCCTGTAAATATTCAACCACTTTTATTCTCAGAGAAATGAGTAAATATCCAACTATCCAAATTACAAATAAAAGTGATAAAGTTGACCTATCACAAATATAAACAAATTATGGAATCTATATGAAATTAAAAAATGATATTAAATGGGATATAATATTATACTTCATTGACAGCGGCGTAATAGGAATGTTTTTCATATGGGGCAATGCTACTTTTTCCCGATTTTAAGCAGTCTGCTCCAACTGCTCCTATCTGTTACGCACTGTTCATTGATGAATTTATATGGATATTGTTCTGCCGTGAACTTCAAACATTTTTGCTATCATACTTCTATATTACCTCTTCCAGATTTAAACTATAGCACACCAGAGACTAAAAGTATGTCATTTATTCTGATGATGTTTCCCCCGGTAAAAAATAGTTCAATGTGATTTCAATGTCATCAATCAAAGTGATTCAGAGCCAAAGTGTTATCCAATGATATTGGTACTCAAGAATTAATGTAATATTTGGCTTCATGTTTTATTTGAAGCTTCCAAGTTAATTGTAAGCACTGAGAAGAAGAAGGGTGCCCAATCTCTATGTCAATCAACACTTACCTTGGAAAAAGTCTTACCGTCTTCGTATTTATGCATTTTACAAACACTGTGAGATATGTTTTGATTCCTTACCTGAAAATAACAAATGAAAAATGTAAAGGTAAATGGTCACCCTTAAACTTAAGATATAAAGGATCCGTCAAGCTTAGGATAGGCGAATTATCTAATAAATATTATTGTTATTGCATGTAATTTAGCTTCCTAATACGGGATTAGTTGGCTCAGGAGAAAAAAATGCTTTTGCCCATCTAGTTTTTGAGTACTGCTTCTTAGTACAAACAAGGTGATTATTTGTTGATGCAAAACTAATTTGTAGACGATGTAGATGCACACGGGCCACTCTCAAATATCTTCTCTTATGTGTTATGGTTTAATAGGGATGCATTTTGAAAAGTGATAATGATAAAGGTTTCTTTGGTAATTTAATGTTAACTTAGTACTAATCTTAAGAACACCTATGCAATCTGTGTATTTTATGTGGAACGTATTTTGTATATTGTTTTCGTATATTAATGTCCTTAGTGATAAAGGGTTGTATACATAGATATGGTTCATTTTTCATCTTTTTTGGCATAAAACAATCATCAGTTCTAATTTCTTGATAGTTGGATACTTTTGTTATAAGAATGAACAATTGCTAGGTAATTGCTAGAGATGTGTCTTTTGTCTTGTATTTAAAATATCAAGGTTAAAAAGATTTTGAAATTACTGACACCAAAGTTCTGACCAAATTTCAATTCAGTGATACAGTTGAATCACTTATCTTACTGTCAATTCTGGAACTCAGGAAACGCTTTCCCTTTTTTCTTGGAAGGTTTTAGAAGTCAAGGCATTAGCGAGTAGCTATTGATCGGACTGATGGGAATACATCACGTACAAAAACAGCTCCGTGAGCACCCTGTCTGCCGGATGCTTGCGCGTTGTACATGAGGAAAGCACTCTATCAATGGCTACGGAAAGTCAGTGTTAAATATGGATAAATCTTATCCGTGCTTTGACGGGTGCAGGTCAACATCGCTGATGGAAATAGTGTGTTCACATAAGGGTTGAATGAATTTATCGGGAGACACTGCTGGCTCAAATTAAAACGATGTCTGGTGGATTTTCACATATTAATCAATACTATTTTATCATGTTTTATATGACGTTTCATTTTTAACAAACATCTTCATTTAATTTCCATTTTCATCCTCTTTTTCTTTTTGAATACTGCATTTAGAATTTGACATTGTTGTAATGCATTAATTTATCGACTTTGTCAGTTATAAACTGATCCAAGAACTCATGCAAAATACATCCAGCAGATATTACTAAGATAAAAATGGTATAAACTGCTGTTAAAATGTTGTCGGCTAATAATTTCAGTATAATTATGCATTAGCAGAAATTGTCCACTATCAATATTAATTAAACAGGTTAAACATTGGCACCCTTTATTGCTAAAACCACTGGTTTTACAAAGACCCCCTCTTTGATTATCATGGATATTAATTGCGATTAAATTTAATAAAGGAGACCTATAATTATACATAAATTAAACATAACGTGCAACCGACTGTTTTACAATTCAGGCTTCCTAATACCGTACGATTTTCCCCCAAAGTTGTGCTCTATTTCTTTGCAACTGAAGATTTAAACAAGTATATATACATTTCTGGAAGGTGATTAATTATGGTCATATGAAAATATATATGAAAATGCACGATATTCAGAAAGTTTAAGTAAATTGGTTACTCTAAAAAGTATTAACGTTATAAATATGGACTCGGATATGGACAATATAATTTTGTGTCATGATGAAAACTACAATTAATTTTTATTTTTAGAAGCAATATTTATAAGAAATTTTGAAAATGTTGAAATAAGCATTCGACAATCATTACCAATTTTAGTCACGGTTTTTAAGAAAGTTTCAGGTCAAAACACATTTTTGTGATTGTTATCCATTTTATTCATTTGGGACAAAACCTTTATAGTTGAAAAACAACATTATTTCTTTATGAACCAATCTCATTTGAAAAAGTAATTTTCCAAAACTCACTTGGTCCAATAGCTACGCCCATTATAATTGCACACATTGTCTATGTAAATACTATTGCTTTGTGTATTGAATTGATTGTCAAAGCTCAGTGCAATAATACTGATCAGGTTTTTTTTGAAAATACTTCAGTGCACACAACAATAAGTAATATTATGACTAAAATTTTCATTGGAAAGTTCCAGAAAGAAAACTCACGTTTTCCAGACAGATCATGTTTATTTGACATTCCTGATGAATCTATTCAAGCAAATAAGTAATATTATTTCAAACATGCTCATTCCCCGAATTTCTGAGTTTGGCAAATTTCTCTTCAACTGCGTATGAAGTGTTAAACAACCCTAATGGAGAATGTTTGTTTGAAACTTTAACATGCCGACAGCTTTTGAGTGCAGCTTTTGGGATCAGTGAGTTTTGAAAACCGCTCTTCAATTATGGGTTGGCAAAACCAAGTATGGTTGATATAAAGTTACTTGATTCTATTTGCTACTGTATCATCTAGTGTATTAATCAAATTACATTAATATTCTGAGTAAAGACAAACACATCCAAATGCTAAATAGATATTTACTTAAATGTTA
>JXSR01S042146.1:0-11239 GCA_000969725.1 Ophiothrix spiculata | reverse complement strand
AGAAGTGGAATCTCTGCTCAACACCTAGTGAACAAAAATCATATAAAATACGTCTAATGAAAAAATGCATGTACTGTTGGCAAAGTCATTGGGGATATTGTCCATCAAAAGAAAATAAACGGGGACATCACAAGGCACACTATCCTGTATTTCGATACTTTACTTAATACCACGATTTCGACGTTTCTTGAAGTTGTATTGGTCAACATTTCAAAAAACTACATCTTTTATTATTCATTTCCTCACTCGCATACCTGTATGGGGGACGGTAGTGGCTCCAGTGTTTCTTGATCCACGGATACAAACGCTGTATGACGACACACCACATGGGATACCTGACTGACTTCAATCATTTGGGAGCGAATTTTAAAAGCTTCATCTGTCGGCATGTCGCTCAAACTTCTCTTAGCACCTATGTCGGGATAAAGGTATAGCAAAGGGTCTACAGGTAATAAAAAATGATAACCATTTAGCTTTTTTTGTAAAGGAAGAAAAACTACTACAAGCAAGATGAAGAATAAGAGCACTCATAAGGGGTTACCAAGCATGCTGTTAATAGGTAGAAAACGAAGGAATCCTTGATGAAGAAGTTATGCAAGGTTAGAAATTTGATTTAACTATTTTAACTTGTACTTAACACTAAATGTGTATTATATACTTAAAAGCCTTTGACCATTTCAATATGAATTTGAAGGGTTTGGGATAGTACCTAAATTATAGAGACTATAAACTACCGTGCGAGTCAAAATAACTGCAATAATTAGATGGAAGTCATATTGTAAGAACAAAAATAATTTTGAACAAATAACATTAACTTATAAATAGGTGAAAGAATGGTGAAAATTGATAAAGGCGTTGCAAAAATATCCATATTTGAATAATATGGTATGAAAACAGGTCTGTCCAAATGAGAATGCCTCGTCAAACGAGTAAGTACCAAAAATTGATTGAAGTTCTTGCCAACACCTCTGGAATAATAACACAAACCGATTACCTTACCCCGGTGATCTGAAGGTTATCTCATCTTAATCTATTAAATTACATAGAAAAGATAATTTAGGCGGTCTTTTTAAATGCAAAACGACATGGGGGTACTGTCTTAGAAGGGAAGGCTTATGAATCAGTCATTGCTAAAATGCCTCAAGATCAGATCACCAAAGAGCAACGTGCTCTTATTGCTGTGATTTATTTTATAACCAAATCTCATGCAGAAGTTAAACGGAGATAAAGGGTTTCATTGCCCAGTCGCATGTACCATGTGTAGCCACCATCTATAGGATTCGGGCGAAATTCAAAAGAACAGGAACGTTCATAACGTAAATAAAGAGAAATCTGGAAGACCGCGAACGGCAAGAAGCAGGATGAAAGTCGACCGCGTTCATCAGACATTAGCAAGGGATCCAGAAGTGAGCTCACGAAGATATCCCCTGCCAAATATTTCCCATTCCACGTTCAACCGATTATTGAATTTTCAGGGTCATCAAGCTTAAACGACCCTTTCCATGGCACCCAAAAATAAAAGAGAAAAAGATTATGTCATAATTATGTCCTCCATAAATAAAACATATGCACGACAGTTGGTCAGAACTGTTTTTATGCCTTCCTATTTAAATAAGTGTATCTCTATGACGCCTTCATCAATTTGCCCCATTCTTTCACCATTTTAAAGGTCAATCTACAATCTATTTAGATATATACATTTCATGTTCATGTTATCTCTTGTTCTTAAAATATGGCTTTCAATTTACTATTGCAGTTTTTGTGACTCACTCGGTACTATAAAGGAAAAAAAATACATTCCAACGTACTAAATCTCATATAAGAGAAATTAGTAGAACGTGCACATATTATATTATCTATTCTCTGACCAAGTTTTATCTGTGAACAAAGTAAGAATGGTGGTCAAAAGAAATGATTAAGAAATACAGCAAATTAATAAACGATAAATATGAATAACTATTTGGTCTAAATAATTGGCACGACATTTATTTTCTCAAACCGCCATTTTACCCTAGTATAAACGGAGCTCGTAGGTATTGTTTGATATATAATATGCCATTATATCCATTCGACTTATACTTCATTTTTTCCACATTCATACGTTGGTTGCAAATATCAAAAAAATTAAAGCTTATAGAGTTTAATAAATCAGTGATAGCATTTAGATAAATAAGAATATATCTAATACATGATTAATATGATCAGGTTTAATTTTCTCAAATTGTACATGTGAAGTTTAGGTCAAACTTGTTTTAGGATTTAGAAAATACAATAGCGGTCAGAATATTGTCTTGGATTTTTAGGTAACATACAAAAAAAGTTTGACTCGCAGGTTTAATAGTTAGTTAACAGTATATAGGGTACACAGATTGGGAATATTATGCTAAGTGACAAAACGAGGAGAAACGAACAGAATATGCTAGTAAGACAAAATGAAGGTCTAGACTATATTAGTTTGTGAAATAATTAGGAGATTTTGAATAAGAGGTGTCTCAACTTCAAGTATACATACAGATAAATATAATGTGTGACGACTGATAGAGAATTCAAGGTCACGTCTTACTGAGATGATAAAGGTTACAATGTTTAGGGAAAATTTGATAAATATAATTACCATAGATAACCGAATCTGAAGCGATAAAAGAAAATAATAAGAAAATTAAAAAAAAATGTTTAATTTACTGCTTTATCATTTACGAAGAGTATCAAAGTTCACAACCAAGAGACCCAAACAAACAAATACATGAACATGCAGTATATAGTTGTGACATTTGAACAAGAACTTGTTATGGTAAAACTACATAGACTGGGATCTGTTAAAGTCATCATTCCTATTTTCAGATATGGTTAATTAAGACATTAGGATTGTGATGCCATTACTACATGGACTGAACATACCGGTATTAGAAATATACATGATTAGTGTAACACAGGAAGTAGCTATAAGATATGAATTATGCATTTATACTCTATTTGAAAAGGTATTTGAGATTATCATGCGTGTGAGATATCACGCCATCTTCGGTAATACAATGGTAATATC
This sequence comes from Ophiothrix spiculata, assembly GCA_000969725.1. Lineage (NCBI taxonomy): Eukaryota > Metazoa > Echinodermata > Ophiuroidea > Amphilepidida > Ophiotrichidae > Ophiothrix > Ophiothrix spiculata. Next base: position 8,196 of record JXSR01S042146.1, on the reverse strand, counting down.
ATGCAAATTGAAAATTATTTTAAGAATATTATTAGTAGCAGCAAGATGCTCAGGAAATACTTAACCCTAGTTCTAAGGGGGGGGGGGGGTGATCCTACCGATTTTTTTTTCCTGCTGCTCAAAACTCCTTGCGCGCAGCGTTAAACGACCTGGTGTACCTCTAAGTTCATCCTTAACGCTTATTATAGTGAAAAGATTTTGACCCTACCATCTTCAAGGGGGATACAGTGACCGTTCAAAGTTCGAAAGTCGGAGGGGGAGATGTAACTCCGTGATTAAAAAATGTATTTTTTAGTCATTTATATAGCAGATGTTCATTTTAAACTTGGTATTTAGGTAAAACTAACACTTTTCTACAATATTTAGCAAAAACGGCATGAAAATTGGATATTCCTACGATTTAAAAAAAAATGGATTTTTGCCTATATTTTCCGTACAAATGCTGATTTTTCACATTTTGGTAATTATGACGTCATAGTGACGTCGTACAGTAACGAATGACCTTGAATTTGGTAACAATAAAAAGAGGGGACTGATACCAATCTATTGGTACCAAATACAGGGATCTGGGGCTCGCTATAGAAAATTGAGGGGGGTTGCAACAACCCCTATCCGTATAATATGTTTGTGAAAATTGCTCCATATAACAAGGGTTAAATAATAAATCGGTTTAAAACTGGTTGGAATAATCTGTTTCAATGTATTAGCCACGGTTCCATATGGATATGAAAACTCATGAATACTCAAATTGAATCAACGAAGACATGAATCTAATCAAAACACATAAATAAATCATCAATAGTTTTCTAGCTTGTTATTTTGCATTTAACCCTGTCAGAAACATACATTATTAGTCTTATATACCAGAAATATATGAAAATATGCTTCAACTGCATTTACACTTTATTGTAAATTACATTAGCGCAGGGGGTCGTAAACTAATCGGCAACGGCTTGCCGTTATCTGTCAATTTTGGGACGTCTAACTTGAACATTTTCAATTTGATGCTTTAAAAACATAGATATAGTACTTGCATGGATACGAGGAATTGTCGGTATGTTTAAGATTAGTGGAGAAATAGACTGTTCCGACTAGTTCAGATATCTGAATCACGTTGCCGATTAGTTTACGTGTCTCCCCTACGCTAAGGTTATTAGTCTGAATGGGTATAACAGTATAAACGGTCGGTCCCATGCTTTCAACGGTTCATGCTAATTTCAAATTTACTTTATAATACTAGAATAGACGTGAGATATGTCACTGATTTCAAAGAGGAAACTAGTAAAAATATTACCATAGAAGACCGAATCTGTAATAATGAACAAGACAAGAGAATTGTTTTAATTTGTATACAAGTTCAGAACCAAACAAAAAGCTTAAATGTCTACAAAAGGTCTTCATAACTTTCAAAGATCGTCTTTTAAGAGCACCAAACCATAGTAAAGAACTTGACTTTTATGATTCTCCACCAACATAAGTACTCTGCATGATTTATAAGAAAAATGTGACGTTTCTGAGTATACAATTATGGCACTTAGAATGTGAGCAAGTTCTCTGACTTAAGGGTACGAGGAATCCATATGTTCAGGAAAATGTGAATCCTTACTATTTTTCAATCATGAAGAGATAAATAGTTTCCACTGCCTTTGCGGGGACTCGAACCATGGATTATGGCGGGGGTTAGTCATGCATTACGAAGCGAGAGATCTACCGCTGAGCTATCAAGGCAGTGTTGAGATTGTGAACTAAAATCTAAAACATAAACATAAGAATGCCGTATTTTTCTTTTGTGTACATAAAAATTGAAATTGTTGCCTCATTGGAATGCTCAATTTGTAAGTAAATTACGCGAATGCGTAAATCAGACAAAATGTAGATAATGTAGATACTTAAAACAGGCAATTCTCAGCTCAAACAGGGCAAACTCAGAGTCGTAATTCACGTCCGGATTTTCGGGCAAAACAACGCGTGTTTGTTACATTATCATTCAAAATCAACTCAGCATATTTATAAAATATTGTTTGTAATTCAATAAGAAGTATCAAGCCTACAATCTGTCTAAATTTGAAACCAGTCGAATTGTTCGAACGTCATGAAATTATGAGGTTTCGGTGAAAATGAGTCAACTTTTTCGAAGTAGTCTTTCGGCGTCATTTTGACCTTGATAATGGACGTGAAATCGCTAGTAAAGTTTTACGTATAAACTACAGACTCTATTTAATATGTACGCCAAAAATTGTGATATTTTGATAGGTGAAAGTAGGTAAAAACTTGCAGTAAACATGACATTCAGCCGAGCGAGACGTTTTTAGGGACTGTAGCCTTAAAGCAATACTATAAAGTGTTAAAAAATGAAACGTCCCCTATCACCTATGACTTTTGATTTTTGTTAGCTTATCGGGTTTGTTTTAGGTAGATATTAATACCCTCCAAATGATAAGGCTTAAATATGCTTACTTTTTTTGTTATGACCATTTGTTTAATTCAATTCGGGATCCCGAATTTAATTCCACATGTTTTAGTATAGGAAAGCTTGCATGTCCCTTTTATTTATTTTTCAGTGGCAAAACAATTTTTTGACAAAATACTATTTGAAACGTTTTTGAATAGTCACATTCCTTCATCCTAGCTGTTTTTACTAAAAATCATTTATTTCATCTTCTATCAAAGGACATGGCGCATAAACACGCTTCTGCAATACAAATTTTCAAATAACGAACTATCGGCTATACATTTTCCTTATTTATTCAAAAATATGGTAAATAATTCCTATTCTATAGAAGATTATCCTAATTATCCGCATTTGGTAAATATATCGGGAATAAAATTTTCAACTGCGAAACTAACCATTATCATCTGATCGTTTGGCAGCGACATCGTAATCATAAAGTAAACATTTTGAAGCCAGTTGATGAATAGTCTCCTCCCAAACTTCCTCATCGGCAGAAGGCCCAGTCCACTCTCCTCGTATAAGCGTTGAAATGTCAAATGGAACTTCGCAACTTATTGGACGTCCGCAGAATAAGCCGGATATTGTCACAAAACACTGTGTTGGCCTGTTCCAAGAGAGAGGAAGTATTGAGTTTAAACAAAACAATCAGCACATGTAAAAAAATAATAACTATGCTATATAGGTACATAGTAATCCTTATTTAGTTATAACGTGTTGTCAGATCTCCTGATAACTGGCATTGTTGCATTTTACTTGAAAAAATGATCAAATCATTATTTTTCACTAAAGAGGTTTATTCAAATCTATTCTTTACTTTCCAGCTTCGCTCATTTGAGAACAGGTCATATCATTCAATATTCAAAAACAGTGGAAGCAATGGTCTTCTGTTTACCTCGGCGAGAGCTATTAACGCTGAGCAGGAAACACTTTTGACTTGCTATCAAAGCAATTCATAAGATTCCAGACATCCTTTAAATATCATACTTCACAAATATCCTATTCTGAACCTTTGAAAACATTCCATACAAAACAACCACTTGAAACAAATTTTGCTATAATATAACATTAAATAACATTCGAAATAATACTAAATTTAGAGCTATGAATTGCGTCATTCGAATCTGTCTAAACAAACCAAACGCAAAATCAACAGGTTGTTTGTGTTTAAAGAAAATAGACTGACAACTCAGAAAAATGAAGCTCTATATTAGAGAAAAAATAACGCATTTTCAAAACATGTTTGCAATTAATATCATTACCAGGGCTGTGAGAGTCAGCTGATAAACAAATCTGAAAATAGTGACACAATGCCAAAACAGGCTGAAAAAGCTGAAATTTTGACTCTTTTGTAGGCATGAAAAAATCTGAAATCAGATTAAAATCTGAACTCTCACACCCCTGCATTACTTATTAAATATAAACTGCGTATTCATAAACGTTAATATTTTTTCTGCTTACAAAATTCAAAGTATTTAAGTATAATCAGAAACGTTAACAATTTTTCTGCTTTCAAAATACATAGTATTTAAGTATAAACAAATATTAATCTAAAAATATTAAGAAGTGAAAAAATCACCCTCTCCGAAATAAAAATGTATCGTCATGCTTCAAAAAGAATACGAAATGCAATCGCAATCTTTTAGTATAACTAGCTCAAATTTCAAACGAAATTCCGTCTGAACTCACATAAGCTGTGTATGCATGACAATTTTTAATTTGAATTTTGTAGACCAATTTTGCACCCATTTGACTTGCGTTATATAGATGGTTCTTGGTAATCACAGACATTGAAATGTAGGAAAGTGTGAACACGGATTGGTTTATAGATTTGGTGTGTTTGTTAGGCTAACGCATTTATAAACAAACCTCATTGTAATTCATGTTCTGTTCATAATTCCATCGTAATGCACATATATTGACTTGTTGCGATTGTTTTGAACCAGCCAACAAAATGGAATATGAGGTAATTACAGTGGAACATAGTTATAGGTCATAAATTCAGAAACATATAAAGATTGGTTGGTTAGCTGATACAAAAAGTATATATAATAGACTTGATTAAACTCATCATCTTCAAATTTACTTTCAATTTCTCGAGAGACATTTTTTTGTCAAAGCATTTTGTCGAGAATGTAAACAGAAAAGTTATAAATCTTATACAGACATATGATTACCCTGAGGCAAGATTATGTTAGCGTCTGCTCTACATTAAGTGCCATTTTTAATTCAGATCCATTTCTCTGTTGTTTTTGTGTTCGTGGTGTGTTTAATTTTAGAATTGATAGCGTGAACAAAACAAGTTTCACAAAACCACATCTTAATTTGTTTTTGCATATTTGCCATGTCTACAATAATGTGTTTAGTCCAATCAGTTTTGGAAGATGAAAACAGAATTCTATTGAAATCTTATACCAGAATACGTAAGCGTACCTTGAAGCAAGATTAATGAGTTTCCCATCATCTAACACCACGGCATCACTGAGAGATATGTGTACATCCGTGTCAAATAATTCCTCCTGATTCCCTTCGAGAAAGTGGTCCCAGGATGGGCTTATTGGTTCGCTCGTATCACTGGCGGTGCTACAACAATCTGTCGGTGATCGTCGAAATCTTGTCCTATCATATATAAAAAAAAGTTAAAAGTATGATGTAATTGAGAGAAACAATTGAATATAGGAATTCTAAACTGACCAAAGTCCATGCTTCCCTACTGAGGCCAAAGAAAGTATACTCTTCTAATCATGACTATAATTGCCATTTAAATACTGGGCATTGATCATCACCTTGGTCAATATGGTTTACCTATATTCAATTGTAAGTTTGGACAACATACCGTAATGTTTAGATTTTAAGCATCTGTGATTAGATTGATCTTGTCAGTGCCCTCTCATGCACGTGCTCAGGTGTTCAGGAAAATAAAATTCCCGTGTAAACACACAGAGCATTAAATGATCTTGCCGATGGCTATTTTCTTTAAATTATATGCTTTTTCGGTTATTGCTCTTCGTGTGTCTGAATTTAGTACATGCCGACTAGTGAATCAAAGAAACGCTTCACACTGCAGCAATGCTCTTCCGCATATAGAAACGTTTAAAATAGATTGTCTCATAAAGTTACTAATCAGTATGCATGAGAACACTATGTCCTTCTGTTTTTATTTCTTTTCCTCCTTCTAATATATAACAACGTTGGAAAAGCTTATATTGTCCCGCCAATATAATAATTGCAACAAAAACAATAGGTCCCTGAAAATGTATTGAGGCTAACATTTAGGTCCATGATAGTAAACATTTATTAATATTCCCGGAACTTGGAACAAAATATGATTGCTCCAAAAATAGCAAACTATATTTCATCCAATGACTGCAACAAATAAAATTGTATGTACCTTTTAAGCCCCGCATAACAACGGAAACAAACTATTGAACTGACAAACGCATGCATTACATGTTCACAATATTAGTTACAAGTTCCCTGACATATCGGTAACATAGTCTTCCTACCTGCCTCTTCCAGCCCCAGGGTGTGTCTGATACTCAGAATGCCTTCTATCGGCGTTATCAAGTTTGAGCAGTAGCTGTTGAATCGATGTTGGATCCATAGCCATCCGGTTGTCTGGCATGGAGATAGCACGTGCTCGCCTCGCAGCCAATTCCATATATCGTTTCTGTGCCTAAAATGACATGGAACATGTTACGGGACATGTTAGCTAGTTAACCTCTATCTGATATAGCAAATACCCGACAGACTTATTCCATTTGTTAGTACCAGCATACAAATGCAAAAATGCAGTAGACTTGTTTGTTTAGCTAACCCTATTTTATGAATATAAATAAAAGCATGCAGCTAATCCAGGGTATATCATCCGTCATATTTATTCATAGTGTTTTCTGTTTCCGATCTATAATCTGTAATGGAATACGCAATCCATAACCTCTGGCTGTTTCGTTAAGTCAAAGATGTGACTTTAAAGACATACATCGTCTAACATTGCTGGAATCAATCGTGATCGTTGTCTATATGATACAAATGGTAATATGACATTGTTGGGAAAAAACGATCAAGTTGCTTAAAACTTAAAACAAGCACGGCATCAATAGATTATCACTCGGCGTAACCTTGCTTAAAAGTTAAGCATCGTCTTGAGAAATTAAGCTACACTAATGTTGTTTAACGAAGTATACGACATTGTTCAGTTTGTATTAAACGTGTTTTCTTAACCCTCGCCCCCTAAGGTTTTTTCCCCGCTGCATAAAAACGCAAAACCAACCGATCCTAAGCATTTGGGTAATCTCTTTTACATCATTTGCGGTCATTTTGATAACAAAATTAAGGGGGTACCACCTAAGGTGAGATTAGGGTAGGCCGTCAAAGTTGGGGTGTAGGGGGGTGAAGCCCCGGGAAATTTTAAGTCGCCATTTTGAAAAATATATGCATGCTGTCTTATTAACACACACTTTATACAGCCTGACAATAGTTAGCAAAACAGTTTTTGGAATCGGCACAAAATAATATTTCTTTAATTAGAAATTGGACCGCAAAAGATTGACCTAATGTCGTGTCACACTTGAAAAAAAAGTTTATAGGATTCAATATATAATAATGACAGCTAGGTGGATATTCGGCAACGATTTATGGTTCTGTAAACAAGAAATTTGAAAGCAAATTGCTTTTGATCCGAAATTACTATTCGAGTATATTTTCCTTCAAATCTTTAGGGTATTTTTTATCAAGTGAATGTCCTTCCTAATTTAAGCATAATTCAAACCAATGGAAATTATAAATTTTATATATACATTGATCATGGGCTTGATTTTACATCATGGTTTACAGATCTGTTTCGTATTAAAGGGTCACAAGTGATCCTCACTCATTAAAAACCTTACTTGTTACTTTGTTAACACTTAAGTGATCAAGGGGAGGGGGGTTCCTAGGGGCCCTACTACAGGTTTTTGCACGTAGCTATAAAACGCGAAAAAAAAAATTACATCGCCGCTCCTGGTTATTGTCAACCTTAACGCATTGGGTCCCTCAGTGGCAAAAAAAATCAAATCGATCCACTTGTTTTCGTGCTAATTAGCATAAAGTGATAAATGGCGCTGTTCAAATTTGTTTTGCCCATAAAATCGGAACCAAACCATTTTTTTCTAATTTTATTTTGGCAATGTAATTATATTTGCAAAATGCAAATTTGAGCAACATTTCATGCTAAAATTCATTCGGGAACACGGTTTTTTTTAAATTTTGGCGGGGAAATTTTTGACGCGACACAAAATTGGGTTTTCGGCCGCCAATTTGAAACGGTTCATCCGATTTTCATTTTTTCCCTCTGTATTTTGGTCCTTTTTACATGCTTTATCATTGACCAGACTTTTACATGGTTTATCATTGACCAGACTTTCAACGTAAAATTCATACCGGAACGGTATTGGGCACCAACGGATGGGAAATATCTTGGTCACTTTAGTGTTAACAGCAGTAGATGTTGAATGCACGGTTCATATTTTTCCCAGAATTTGGCCAATATAATCTGCTCTTGATCCAAATAGCAAACTCACTTGGAGTACCGCAATTTGATCAGTGTACTCAGATAAAGTGACACATTTGAAACTGCCATGCCATTGCCATGGAACAGGTGAAAGGCGCGAGGTCAGTATGCAACGTTACTATACATGCTGATGTATCTTTACAAAGAGCAGGTGTGCTAACTTTTTTTTCTGGGACGAATTCACGCTTAGGTATAT
>JXSR01S042137.1:0-15322 GCA_000969725.1 Ophiothrix spiculata | reverse complement strand
AAATTAATTCTACAAGTTTCCTCTATCAATACATATGTCTATAGTTGCCATGCAAATCCTGGTTTTAAAGTTATAAGCATTTAAAAATGGGTAGTTAATGTTTGGACACCCTGTACAATGAAAAAGGTGTCTAAAATACCCAAAAGGATGTTTAAAACCCATAATGGTGTCTAAACCTAAAATCGATATGTAACCCAAAATGGCATGTTAAATCAAGAAAGGTATCTACAAACACCTATGGCCGCCCATAGTTTGAAGTCACAGCAAAATATTTGGTAGCGAAAATTTTGTTTGAAGGCTGAGTATAAATTGAACTATTATATCTTGCAAAGATGGAACGGCAAATTCTGTTCTAAAACTTGTGTCAGCATAGATTGTGTCAGGGATATAGTTCATGAAATTTGATGAATAAAATCTTAAGAGTTGTTTTAGTTTCTTTCTGTATTTGCTGCAAATGTTATACATTCTATACAATGTATTTATAAATAGCCCTTTCTCATCTCTCTGCGTAATCTGTGTAGTTCTGTCAATCGGCAGAATTGAATGTATTTCAGCTTTCTGTAATGCTTTTCTGCAAGCAAAATGAGCTACATTGACTTCTAATATACTTTGGTCAACACTTAATAGGCGGGAATTATGAGGCTTTTCTTCATCCTCAAGTAAACATAATCTCACTTTCACACGTGCCGTAGATACTGATGCGCGAGTCACACATACAACGCGCGCTGCGTCTCCTACAGTTGTGATGTGTTCAGTTGCGCACACGCTTATCTGTATCAATTCACGATGTGAAGAGGTCTGCCTATTTGGTTTTGATCAAAATATAGTGTGACAAGTAAAGTTGTGACATCTGATTGTAATGGTCCAATTTAAGATCATAAACTTATTGCCATCATCATTTAAAAAGGTTAAAAAACAGACCAATTTTGCTACATACAGGCAGACTGGAAACACTTCTGATTGAATTCATACATTATAGGAAAACTGACCTTTAAAGTACTCCTTTTTTGTTAAATTTTTTTTGAATATGAAAGGACATAGGACCTGCACATGCTAAAAAGACAAGTTTACAGAAAAGACGTCTCTATTCTCTAAACCGATTGACTTTAAAAGTAGATGATTTATTGTAATTGAAGTAACAAAGGCAAATATGTTAATGGCAAGGTCACAAGACTGAGAACACTGTTACCTTGATAATTATAGTTGGATTAATAAAATCAGGTATGCTGTTGATGAGTTAAAAGATTTTTCCATTCTAAGAACAGTTACCTCTGCGAATTGTCAAAATAAGTTCAAGAAAACAATATTTAGGCCTATTGTTTTCATTGGTATTTATGTCTTTAAAAAACACATTACTGCTTTTAGACATGCCAGGAAATAAAAGTTGCAGATTCCAAAACTCTGAGACCATGTAAAAACATCTTCTACACTATCGTTATTTTTTAATGGGCGCACATTTAGTTCTGAAATCTTTTGGGTTGGTTTTAGCAAGAAAACCCAATTATTGGTTTAAATGGTGACAGAGTTTTAAATGCATCTTGCAAATAATCATTATGAACCTAAGATAATTAAAATAATTCAGAACATAACACACATAGTATACTGCCTGACAGGTCTGTATACGTTACCTGTAGGAACAACTTTTTCCATGGTTAGTCATATTTCAGTTATGGACCAAAGTTTAGAAAACAAAACAACTAGGTACTTCTTGATGCCCCTTGATATACAAATAATTATACATACTTATAGGTAAAGATTTACACTAGTTATAAACCAAAGTTTATGTTTATATGAACCCTTTGAATCATTCACTGGAAAGTTCACCTGCAGTGTGAAACGACTGGGAATGGCTGTATGAGGGGTTTTCAATAAGTTTGTGACCTGAGGTAGAAGATGATAAATGCCCGGGGTACTCAAATTTGGTTTATGTAGGGGTTTTCCACCGGCAAATGTGAAGTACCGCCCATGTATATACCAATTTTCAATTTTGGTTTATTTGATGACATAGGGATAGGCTACTATCAGGCCTTACTGGCCTCCATTGGGGTTCTTGTACAAGGTACTGTTTTTTGATGTGTTTTATTGTTTTGTTTTAATGGAAATAATAAATGATTGATTGATTTTAAACTTGAACTACAATCTTCTGCAAAACTCGCAGGGACACTAATGCTATGCACACAATGACAATAAAAAGGTTGGTCATTTATGTAAAATTGCTTCTGCGATCTTATAGAAAACTTAAATTTTTACCGTTTACAAAACTTTTTCAATCCCCCTCCTCCCGCCCCTCCTGAATTAATGTTGTGCACACATGTGTCTAAAATACTCAACATTGATTAAGGGGAGCGGGGAGAGTGCTTAATATCCCTAAGTGTCCCAACACTTTTGCAGAAGATTGTAGTACAAGTTAGCTGCAAGTTGGCTAAAATTGAAACCAATGAATATTTCTGTGATATTTTGCAGTATTTAAAAACCTACATGTACGTAGAGAGAAAGGCACTGACCTGAAAATATTGATACAAGTTTGTAAATTTGTTTTTCTAATTGACTTACGTCTGTTTTCATTACTTAATGACTGAAAACACAATTAAATTGATATTAATACAGTATAACACAATTTTGAAAGGGATGTAGGTTGTAAGACAACGAAATTTAATAAATACACTACTGTAGATTTATAAAGGAGATCCACACAATTCTATTTTGTCAAGGGTAATAGTGTTCTCAATTTGTGATCAAATTGTTTGCAATTTGGTCAGTTCTGGGTTCTTGAAGACTGCATGTTGGCATAGAGATTTAGTTCTGCAGTTTCAAAAAAATGGTTTCAAGCAAAATGCAAGTGAAGATATATTAGAGAAGTCATTTCCCAGTGTTCGGATTTGACATATGCATTTGGTGTTCAAATTCACATGTTCTGAAAAATCACACTAAAAACCCAGTTTGAACCGTATACCATGATTAAAATTCTTAAATCTTTTTTTTTTTTTTTTTTGTGAAAGGTGTAATTAATTCACTCAGTTCGGGAAAGGTCGTAACTCATTCATTGTAAATGAATTCATTTACCGTAAAGGAATTCCTGTACTGTTAGAGCATTTTCTTGTTGAATGGATTCTGTTCTACAAATTTAGCTATGACATTTTGAATTCTATCTGCCATTTTTTTTCTTCAAAACCCCCAAAATATTTTTAGCTGATAGAATTCAGAATTTCATCACAAAATTTTTAGGATAGGTGCCATTCAAAAAGAAAATGCTCTAAAATGTTCTCCAATGCTCATAGATTGCTCTAAAAATTGATTTAAAGTTAAGAATAAATGAATTCATTTACTCTACAGTATAGGAATTCCTTTACAGTAAATGAATTCATTTACCATGAATGAGTTACGACCTTTCCCCGAACTTAGTTGCAATCACATTGACAGCTACATATAAATTATTTTGTCAAACTTATGACATTTTAGTGTCGCCATCAACATTATAGGCCTGGGTGTTTCAAAACAGATCTCAACTTCATTTAATCGGCATAAGTCCCAAGAATTTCATGTTATTTATGTTTATGTACCATGACTTATGTGAAATATGCTGCTTTTGTTTATCATTTTACAAATGAATGGTAACTTTTATTAGCATATTTAATTTCATGACTGTAATTTGTAAACAAGTTTCTCATGTCATTTGATTGAATAACACAACATGCATTGGCTATGATAATAAATCAGTAGGCCACAAGTTGAAACCCCTGTATAGATAGGTTGTCCTTAATGCTCTGACCCAAGCAATATTGAGGAGCTGATACTGGAGATACCCAAGCCTAGGTGCAGGCGGGTGCGGTCCCGATCCTAGCGATTTAGAAGAAGCTACTAAATTTATTGACTAGGGATTTCGAAAACGCAAATTTGGGGAACATTTTACGTGTCTTTCTATTGGCGCATTGATATTGAAAAAATTTCAAAACTCATATTCAAATAATAACAAAAGTGCTCCTATAGTGATACAATTTATTGTATTATTCCAAAACCGCTGGGATTCACACATGAACCCCATTAGTAGTAAAGTAATTTGAAGTTTATTCGATGCACTACTTTAACATAATGAAAATTACACGAGCGACACCGCGGAGGTATCTTGATCAATTATGGACGGTAGAGAGGCATGGCCATCGTCGTCTGCCTAGGTGTTGATATGTAGGAAGTTTATCATTTACTATTTGTCATCCAAAGTGAAACTATATAATGCCTAAAAAGGGTTTTTCAATTGGAGTAACCCAATTATTTTCTGGTCAAATAAAAAGAAAAATAAGAGTTGGAAAAAGTGCCAAAATTTTGTGAATTGGGTGCTGCTTGAAAAATTATTGACAAAAACATTCAAACTAGCATAGAATTATGTGAGGTTAGTTTTTGTTGAAAATAAAGAGACCTACCATACTTTTTTCCTTTTATTTTGTCAATCATATTTAGGCCTAAATAGCGGCACTTTATTTTTAAAGGAGGGAAAGCATTTTTATTCATAATAAAAAATATGCATTTCATAAGGGTGCAATATCCCAAATAGCGTTCCTATACTTTTACACGTAAAGTAGGGGTCTGAAAACGCTCTGTATCTCTGTAATTAGTGATTCAAGCATTCTAGATTTAACTTTGTTTTCAAGTTTTGAAGTAAACCTTTCAGAAAACATCAAAGAAACAATATGGTGGCGAGCTTGTTTTCCCGATATATCAGGCGATATTTTGTAATGTTTTTGCCGGCCTGTCATAAAAAAGCCCGACTTGACCGAGTATATCTAGAGACACGCATATTTGTTCCTTCTTTAATTTCATTATAAAATGTTCTGTGGTGCTGATTTTTTCTTCACATTCACAACTATTTCTAAACTAAATAATTAGCATAAAATCAAAATGAAACATAGTCCCGTATTATTTCTATATAAATGTAATTTAATGTCCTATTCCACCTTTGTGGTTTAAAACCAGGCAAATTTGCCACTAGCGTCACTATGTGCAGCGATTTACGATATTGCGACCATAAGTATACGTAATATTACCGTCTACCTATATGGATGGCATACACCTCAACAAAACATTTTCATCAGCTCTATGTAGAAAGGCATTATTGCCATCTGCAGCAGAAAGCAAATTGTTAGCTATAATTTATAAAAGGTATAGAAAAGAAATACTCATGCTTTAATCATGGAAAGTGGTAGTTCAATAATATTACTAGCTATGCTACATTAACAAATTGGGGACAATGTTTTCTATTCTTTCAATAAAATGTCCTTAATTCATGCTTCAGATATCTCATCCATATTTCAAAGTACTGAAAATGTTCTCAGCGTAAATAAATGATTAACATTCACAATGCTTTATAATGTGTGTAATACATTAGCCATTTTCATACGGACACGTTTCTCAGCATTTTATCGTCAATTTAGAGAGCAGGAAATTTAGTTTCCTGTTAGATATTTATCACAATGCCCAATTCTCTTCTGCTCCATTGGCACTTAATATGTCGTATTATGAAGCAAAGAATATTTCATGAAGTAATTTGTCTTTAAGTCAATTATCAGAGATCAGATCGTGTTGCTCCAAACCTCTGATGGAGGTAATTGTGAATGCTTGTTGTTATCAATAAAATGCGTTAGCAATGTGCATTCAAGCGTTATTACATTTTTTTGGAATAGAAGAAAAAGTCTGTTCATGTCATTCATTTATTACTATTAGTTTTTATTAGAATGCTGGCTTGCAGAAACAGTGAAAAGGATGATTTCTTGAGTATCTATTGGTGTATGCGATGCATTAGAGCCAAAATGTACCTTTTTAACTTGAAACTTTACCAAGTCGGGGAAACACAGCTTGGACCTGCCCTTTACATAAAAATGATCATGAATTTTCCCAAGTTATTGTTTGGTATACTCCTTGACTACCATGGCCTAGGGCTTCAGCATTTATGCTTTAACAAGTGGTCAAGGGGGTCCATCAGTTGGGAAGTGATTTTTACCCAAACACAACAAATTGGTATTGAAGTTATAACATGATTACGGTGATACAGTTGTGAATGCTTAAACAAAATACAAAGCATCTGTCTCTTTATTCACCATGTAATGGTGTCACATTCATGGAAATGACTGTTTTATGAGTTACTTTTGTTTGTGTAAAGTAATATATTACCTTTATAGAAAGCTTTTATCTTGGTCTTTTTATGGTATTTATACCCTGATCACATAACTTTGCGAAGAGGTTACGATGTGTTTACAGCGTCATACCGGGTGGAACTCAGCGTCACCGTCTGGTGTCCGGACGACGCAAAGAGATGCCGTAAGCATGCCACAAGAATTTAATTCTGAGTTAAAACTTTGCAGTTTAATCTGAATTAAATTATTCATTCTTTAGTTATGGTCTTCAGTTATGGTCTCATAACCACCGGTGTCCAACTGGTGACCGACCGGGCATCGCAAGCATTCATCGGTGTCATACCGATGTCATACTGGCATTGCGGCGTTGCGGCTTCCTTCAGCTTTTGTGACCATAGCATTCGCTATCATCAGTAGAAAGCAATTTGTTTAGTGATCCAGGCAAAATGTAGCCGTTCCAGGGAATGGTGATATGAAGATAATAATAATCATAATGCAGCTAAATATTATTAAGTCTTTGTCGATTAATATGAATGACCTATCAATTTGTAATTAATACATATATGAAAAAGCTTAGTTTATACATGTTTAAAGGGGTGTTAGACAAGTTCAATATCATCCCCAAACTTTTCCCAAAGCATTTTGAGATTTTTGCATCATTTGAAGTATTAGCGGTAATAATGACAGCATGCAAAGTTTCATTGTCAAATTCACACCCTATATATCAAAATATTTAGAAATTCTTTTATTTTTAAATATCATTGTCGACAACAATAAATATTGCCCTATATTGAATTTTTAAAATTAGCATTTTCAGGAGATCTAATGCAAACTCCAAACGTGTTTCAATTTATTTGCAATCTATGATGTGAAACGAATGTTTTTCAAACAAATCTTTGACTCTTTTTGATATATAGCATCAATAAATGCATTTAGAAAACAGCCTCATACCCAAGATCAACAAACAAAATAAAAAAATAATTTTTTTTTAAACTTTTTTTTTTGATCGAAATTTCCTGATATCTGGTAATTAACTGTTATTTTCTAACATAGTAACTAAGTTGCGCAAACTGTCGTTCGGTCAAACCAAATGTAAATTCTTTTGTTATTCATGAGTCACTCATGCGAATATTCATGAATAACAAAAGATTATGAGGTTGTTTTCCGTTCGGTTTGACCAACGACAGTTTGCGCAACCTAGCTAATAAGTGTAAATCATCCACAAATAAAATTTCGAAATTTTGTCCAATGCCCCTTTAATATCATTTTACTTTAATAGTTGTAATAGTAGAAGACAACATCAACCTGATTAAAATGTTATATCACGCTAAAAACATGTTATGTTTACGCCCCAGTGTTACATTTCCTGAATGAAAGCGTGGTAATTTGTTGGAGGTGAGGGTGATCAAATTATGCTATAATGTTGTTATTGGAATGCATATTTCCTGTTATCTGTCGCATTATTTTTGCATTTTTCATCATATGTTTCTTTACTATTTATCAATGTGTTCTTGGTATACAGCATATACAAAGAATGGTTATAACTCAAAGGTATCTGCTGTAAACAAGCGAAATATATTTACAATAATTGTAAAAACATTTTTTTGTGATTTTTATTTTGCCAAGGAGATAAAAGTTTAGGAAAAGAAGTAGAATGGGTCAGCAAAAGGGGTCCAAAGAGGTTCTTAACTTTCCTCATATTGAACCCTTATGATTAGGACCCAAAAGAGTTATGTTCAGGTGGTTTTTACCTCTAAAGGATCCTTTAAGGACCATTTGGGTTATTCAAATTGATAGAACCAGTTTTAAGGATTCAACTTTCAAAGGTTCTAGAAATATTGTGGACACAGGTTCAAAGTGAACCTTTTCTCAAAGAGTGAAACTTGTTGTAACTTGTTTATCCTTTTATCATACCATTAAATTTACAGTTTCTTTATTTCACAAAAAGATGTTTCAAACAATTTTGACATCAAGATTCTTAATGTCTGATAAAGTTCTATTATTACAAACCATATTTTGACTCATTGATATTCCCTATGTTGCTCATTGACAGTTATACAATGGTGAAGCAGACATGTGCTTATTTTGTTACACCGTTAGCTTTTGAAACCAGAGACCGATGATCTAGGTCTGTCTGGACTCCTTTGCATACTCAAGAGCCTCCTTGGTTCGATGCATGATTAGTATGATAAGGATGTTCTAAAAACAAATAGAGTTCATGATGAGAGCTTGCCTAATCAAAATGTACATGATCTGAAAGGTTATCTGTTATGCTAGCTTCTCGTCCTGTTTATATTTCGATCACGTTTTGAGAAGTTATGTATGAACGTCGTTGTGAATACAGATTTTTTAAAGAATAAAAGTGTTAAATATTCTGACTGAAAATTAGACTATTCAGAGAACTATATAAATAAAAAGGTTCTATTTTTCTGATTTTGAGTTATTACATTATCTTAAAGTCTGTACCTTTTGAAATCTGAATTTAATTGTAACCCTCACATGAAATATTGTTCATTGTATCATTCTGTAATGGTTTTGTAGGCGCGAAAACTACAGCCCTTATAATTAGGAAACGGTTTGTTAAACTGATGGGCTAGGGTCATCCCAGGTCTTATATATGTATCATTAAAGACGATCGCGGTTGGCAGTGTTGCAGAACCTGTTGTTGGTCAATGGCAGGATGATTTGACAAAACAAGCGCATGTGGTATCTAAGTATAAGATTTGCACTTTGTACGCAAAATGCAATGTGTGCACTTGTTATTTACGCATTGTTTTCCAAATAAGTCCTGAACAACATGAAAAATAGTGCGAAATAGTAAGAGTGCTACTGATCCAACAGACCCTCAGTGGAGAAACTTTTATGAATGTTTTCCTATACCATGAAATGCTGATTTTTCACAAAATTTGCTACCTAAAGAATTTTTTAACTTTTGGCTGGTCAATTGTGAATGTCAAGTGGATGTCAAAATTAGAAAAAAATAAGAGGTCAGTAACTTTTTTAAAATATAGCTTGAGATGAAATTTCATTGGGTAAAATCTAAAAATCAATTTTCATCACCAGAATTGTAGAAATTAAGTTTTATAACATCGAAAAAATAAAAAAGTTAACTACGTCAAGTAACCTAATGCTTGAGTTTTCAAGTTATCGTCTATTAAATGGAAAGTGACATCATCGTTTGTGACGTCATAGCGCGCTTAGATGGTCAGTGACCACCATTTTATATTGCTAAATTTTGAAGTTAAGACTATAATATGTTAACTGAGAAAAAATAAGACAAATCTGCAGGTAAGAACTTATCACCGTGATTTTCCTTAAAATATCAGTCTTCGGCAAAAA
Source organism: Ophiothrix spiculata (assembly GCA_000969725.1). Classification (NCBI taxonomy): domain Eukaryota; kingdom Metazoa; phylum Echinodermata; class Ophiuroidea; order Amphilepidida; family Ophiotrichidae; genus Ophiothrix; species Ophiothrix spiculata. Next base: position 5,858 of record JXSR01S042137.1, on the reverse strand, counting down.
GTAAAGATACATTTTCTTTTTAGTTTGAGTTTTTTCCTCTAAAAGAGCTAAATTCAATATCTTTCAGATTTAGTTTGACATGCAGAGTCACAGAGGTGGTGTCGCCCAGCAGACAATAATAATTTATCGTTATCGGTAATCGTAAATACTGAGATTGAAAGATTTGATCCAAATTTTAATGTTTCTTTGTTTTTGAAGAAACAATCACAAACAAAACAGTTTGTATGGTCTTGCTGTTCCTGTAACATATAACATATTATGTATGAGAAAAAGTAAAATTTAGAAATTGGGATGATGGACAATCCATATCTTATGAATTTTAGTCTTGACAAATATCTAACTTTTTTTATGAAAGCAGCATTGCTCTACCATTCACTGCAATACAGAAAAGCCTTCCCCTTATATTTTTCTCAATCAGTCCACACCAAGATATGAATATATTCCGATAGTTATATGTAATTGAGTGTGAGAGCAGACATTCTAAGCAAACATCTAGGCATGTTTTCATGATCACATTAATGTATGTTTCATCATGCCGAAACGCCTTGCTGTAATACGGAGCATCCACTGTTTTGTTATCAGTCAGCGGTGCAGCTGGTTATAAATAGGGATATTGATCGCAAGTTACATTTTATTTTATTTTTAGTCTGGTAGAATTTATTAAATGGGTCATGTCAATCAAATGGAATATTTAGTCAAAACTGGAATACAATTGAGAAGATTTATCAATAAATGAAATAAACATGAATGCTGTACAGCAAGGTTTTCATACAAATCATAGATTTTACTAAAATAATATCATGAAATTGCTTTCAACACAGTAGCCTGTTAGGATTTTTAAAATGCTGAAAAGCTTGTAACTTGAAAACGAATGTTCTGAATCAAGTGAAATTTTCAGCAAGCATTTATGTGGTACTCATCTTTTTTTATTTAGCTAGAAAAGACGTGAGGTTTTTGTCACATTATAATCATGAATGGCACCTTTAAATCTACATATTCAGACATATGCATTAGACAAATTGTGATTTTAAATACAATATTGATCTGTGATGCAGACGTATACACATAATGTTAGTTCTCAAAACACTCATTAGGAGTAAGAGCCCTGGGGAAACGGCATCCCAGTTATAGCCAACCTACTCTGTGTACATGATTTGACTAGTCACATTTGTCTGCAGTGTTTGGTATCATCATGGAAAAAAGAGATATTCCATGGTATCATGAAATTATAGGCAAATCAAATATTTATTGAACAATGTTGTCAGAAATCCAGAGTGCAGGGCCCCATTGTTTGTCAATGCAACTCTTACCCTGGATTTTTGTTTTCATTGTCCAATAAATTTTTATTTTACCTTATAATGAATATTGCTACTTTCTAGTGGAAACTGCATCTTGCTAGTATAATAACCCGATACACATAAATGATAGTCAAACTGAAGTAGCAAGTGAAGAAATATGTTGAAAGAAAAGTTTCATACTATATTTCATCAATACTTGCAGGCTTATCACTTAGTTGTTTATCAAAACTGGCAATTTACATTAATATTGGAACCATTTAGGAAAGATGAGACCTCATTTTGTGAAATGAAGTAATAGGAGAGCGGCGTCTTAATTCTAATGAAAAGACAGAAACGTATCAAAAATGCATTAGCACTATTTAGAGTAACAAGTTTTGACTTGAAATCGGAAAGAACTTCTCTATTGTCTCCATGATGATGTTTTGTAATTGAAATGTGATAAAAAGAAGAGGGACTGGCAGCTATAGATTTTCAGATATTTTTAGATGTTATGATGATGTTGTTGTTCTCACTATGTATCCTTGGTACTATGCTTTACGAGATATGACTATGACATCTATTATTACTTTTTCTAAGAAGGTCTTTCATTGCCTAATGCAGAAATTATCAAGTAATTGCTTACGGTGAAATTGATAAACTTGGAAATCAATGTATGAAGTAATTGCAAAGTGTTTTATTCCAGGACATTGGTGTTTGACCCCCTCTCTCCAAATTAAAACAAAAAACCCAACAACAATAATTTTGAAAAAGTAACCCATCCTTATATTCAAATCTCCCAAATTTTGAATCAAATTTATTCTTAGAATTGCATGTTTTGCCTAAACTTACACCATTTTGGCACAAATTTTATGAAGTTTTGTGAAGAAATGCTCTAATTTGCACAAAGTTTGAAAAGAAAAACCATCCAAATACCACATTTTGCGAAGGAAAGGGACCAATTGAAATACCAGGGAGCATGATTTTGCTACCCGAAATTTGCAGCATCTCCTCATAACCCCTTTTGTATTAAGTAGGCCCCCAGGGTTTTCAGGGCCATAAGGCTTGCTGGAGATTTATGATAATTGCAAAACCGGAGAATTATAGTTACATTGTATATTTTATTGTCATCTTGAAATTACCATCAAATCATGAGATGTTCTCAAAATTGTTGACATGTAAGAGTGTAAATGATGCATTGGTAATAATATAAAGATGTCTTGGAGATTTGATGAGTCGGAAAATGTATCTATTTTTGTTTCGTTCTATTCTTATAAATGCATGATTTAAGTGTTTTACCTCAGCGGTTGAAAGCAGTCCATCATATGCTATATTTATACTTAATGTATTTTAATTTGTTTTTTGTTTTTGCATTTTACAGGCCTCCGTTTCCTGAGGGCACTACGACTAATACAACTCTCAGAGATTTTACAGTTTTTGAGCATTCTTAAGACGAGCAACTCCATAAAACTAGTGAATTTGTTGACTGTATTTCTAAGCATGTGGCTAACTGCAGCTGGTTTTATCCATTTGGTAAGGAATATGCTTGAATGTATACATTTATTTTGATCAATTATATAACAATGTAGCTGATCCAGTTTAGAGACATTTAGAAACTCCTCTTTTCTTTCTCAACATTATGATTATACTATATATCAAAGTTGTTTTTCATTTAAAATCGGGACTTGTACACTACTCTTAACGCACGCGTCAACATCATTAGCGTAAACAATCGAAATCAATAAATCTCACTCTGCAAATACGTGCGTAAATAAGTGAATCAGTACGCAGAAGGCCCTAACAACAAGCGTAGGGGAAAACCCCCCCGCAAATGAGTGAAAAACAACTCTGAGATAAACTATAAACTTGTTTAAATCATTTTAAGACTACATACTATATAAATGTTGATTTTCTATGGTTCAAATGTAGTTAATCTAAAAACATATAAAGATGTCCTATTTTTAGAAAGGATCAAAATTAGGCGTTTCTGAAATTCTAATGGATATTCACCTCCCATAATTATGACCCAATTTTAATATAGAAAACAAGGGAAGATTTTTTTGAAAAAATATATTTGTGCAGCTGTGAAACAACAATGTGGAGGAGGACTGGAAAATAGGATGAGGGCCTGTCTAGTTCCAAACTCCTTTTAAAATTATGTTAGTTTTTCTTTTAAATATAACCATAATTGATCAAAACAAGATGCAGTTATAATGTAGATCTATGGCAATATAAAGCTTTTAATCTGTATTGGTTATTGATAATGACATCATTTCTCTTTTTACTAATTGGATTTTCCTCCATGCCAAATTCAGGCTGAGCATATGCCAGTAAGTACAAACAAAACAATAAAGCACAGGTGCATCCGACAACTTCTTGGGCTAACTGCAGAATTTGGATTGAATAAGGGCCTTTGCATGACCCACTTTATACCCCGATGGGGTTACTCAAGTTTGGTTTTGGTAGGGTTGTGCCGCTGTGAAATTTGAATTACCACCTATGTTTATACACCAATTTTTTTAAGAAAAAGGGACCCATCCACAAATTTTTGTGTTAAAATTCATGCAAAAATTGAAATTTTCTACGAAAATTAATGCTAATTTGGTGCAAATTTCATGATTTTTGTTTGAAGTTAAGATAAAAATCCAAAATTTGTGGCATCTTGGTGCAAAAATTGAAAAACAGACCCATCAAAATACCACAATTTGCAAAGAAAAGGGACCCATTTGTATATAGGCAGCCTGATTTTGTTACCCAAGTGTGCGGCACATCCCCATAATCACTTTTGTACTAAGTACCCCTCCACGGGCATTATACTTGAAGAATCACAGAAAAAGACCGTACAATGCTTAAGTTTCTGTTGATATGAATTGTTCACTTATTTGATGGATTTTTTTACTATGCAGGATATGGGATCTAGCTACAACTATTCTTGCCCATAAATTCACACTTCAAATATACATGGGATTTATTTTAGTGCGGAATGTGGACATCTAGAATGCCTGTACTTTCCTTTATCATGCACCACCCATAACGCACCCCTGTTACTGTCGCTGCTGATGAGTTTTTTCCCTCTAAACGAGCCTACAGCATGAATACAGCACCTTGGAATAAATCTGCATTTTAAGAGCAGCCATTTGTGCAAAATGATATAGTCTTTGTCAAAGTCATTAAAATGCCCTTTGTTAAAAAACCCTGTTAATTATAAGATTGTAAATACCTGTGATGGAGACTAATATTCTCATTCCTATTTGAAGTGAAATACAGCATCTTAGAATAAATGTGCATTTTAAGAGTGGCCATTCCTACAGAATGATGTAGACTTGGTCAAACTCATGGGAATGTCCTTTGTTTAACAACTGTTAATTGCTCGATTGTAAATACCTGTGATGGAGACTAATATTCTCTTTCCTATTTTGAAGTGAATGTGAGATTTGTTACTAAGCGCTGTATGCGTAAAGCTGCAGATGGAAAATAGTTTGATATTTTCTCAATGTTATCAAGCATCTGTTCTGAAAGGCGGTGAAAGCAAATCAACTTTCTTGTTTGTCCTCAGGGTGGTGATGTTACTTATATATATAGGTGACAAATTCAAATTTACCCCTTAATAAGGGGATCCACAGATTTAAAGGCATCTCTTCTCACCATTGTAAGCTCTACAGCAGTCAATCTAATATATCTGATGTTGCATGGTCCAGTTTTGTCATTTTGAAGATGATGATATTGCGCAAGTTTCTTCAACTTGATGTATTGAGTCCTGTATTTTGGGAATGGGAGTAAACTCTGGTGTTATAATACCTTAACACAAATAAGTGGATTTTGTCAGAAATAAGACAATTTGATGTTAGCTCATTTGTGAAAGTATTTTTAAATACAAACTGATTTACCAGTCTGTGTCTCTGGCCTTTAAACATAAAATGAAAAATAAAGTTATAAAATATGGTCATAATTACATACAATTAAATTTTTCATTTGTATGGTATGATCAGAATAGATAGCCATTATTTTCATTATTCTTCCGCAGCAGTGTTGTGGGAGCTTTATTTGCACATGCCTATTCCCCAATTTTCATGAAACTCTGCATTTCTGAAACTGTAAACTTTGCCTACAAGTGTACTGATAAATTCCCAGCCATTCCTATTTTGACAGGTAATGTAAGTATTGCTATCAGAGCCTGAAAGCACAGTGAGGTGACGATCCTCAAAGATTGGTTGTTACCATCATAAAAAACATCTATATATGACAAGGTTCAAGGTTTGACCCAGGTTTGACGGACATCGGCGTGAAAAAAATATTTAGGGGTGAAGATAAGCTGTAAAAATCTTTGAATGAGACTTATCTAATGTAAAATTGACTGTATTTTATGATTTTTGTTGTTATAAGTCTCTCAGATTTATCAGAAAGCGACAATTTTCCAATTTTGGGCCGATTTTGCGGAAAAAAGGGCGTTTTTGGGTGACAAAAATTTTTAATACCAGATTTGAAATGCCCATAAATTCAAAACTTTGCATAAGAGAGGAATCTTTTAGTAATTAATTGGTGGACAATAGTTATAAAAAATGAATTTACCAGTTGTATTCATGC
>JXSR01S042135.1:103509-114565 GCA_000969725.1 Ophiothrix spiculata | reverse complement strand
AAATGAGTTGTAATATTTCAGGTTTAAGCTTACAAGTTACATGCACCGTGTGCATGTAGTATAGAAAAATTACATGCACACGAAAATTTCTACATGCACGAGTGCATGTGTGCACCCGGTTATTTCAAACGCTGCTTGCACCCATCCTAGTTTAGCTCAAGTTAGGCACAGTCAAAAAAATTTCAAACTGATTTAAATTTTATGCAAGTGAGTTTATTGGAAATAGGATCTCATTACAAATAAAATGACACCAAAATCAGTAAATTTCGTCACTCCTAAGTCAAGTTATTGGCAATTTTGTGTCGCTAGAATAGGGTATATTTTCTGATAATCCCTCCATCATGTCCTATAACTTAGAAACCATTGAAGAATTTGCTGGAAGTGTGCCATAATGAAACTTGCCAGAATGTTACATTTTTTGCCAGAGCAGAGAGGGTTTTTTTAATCAGAATTGTTTTAAATACCCTATCAAACACATGTGTAAAATTTGGTTAAGAAACTCCAACTGGAAATGGATTAAGTTAACGTTTTAAGTTAAAAAGTGGCCAAAGTTGCCCGTAAAGTGGCCAAATTCGCCCATTTTTAGGCTCATTTTGGAGCAAAATAGGCAATTCTGATCGCATATTGTTAAAAATTCAAACCTCATTGAAAAAAAAAGAATTAACTGTTTCGATGTAAAACAGATCAAATTTTTCGTCAAACCTACTTTTAAGTTTGTCAGAACCAAATATAAGGGTCAAAATTAACTTTTTTCCCAAAAATGCCTGTTTTTTGGTCAATTTTGGCCTAAAATGATGATTTCTGACTCACTCCCACACATAGCCTCATTGTTGTGAGGGGTAAAATTGATTTGAACTGAACCAGAAAGGTCAAACTTAGACGCATTTTTTTTTCTTTTTTCAAAAAAATGCATATTTTTAAAGTTATAAACAAAAAAGTGAAAAAATGGGTATTTTAGTGTCACAGATTTACATAGGAGATAATTATCAAGTGAAAATCATAGTGTTTGACTCAGATGTGGCTGTGCCTACTCAAGTAGAGCTCATTAAGGATTACGCTATCAAGAATCAAGAAAACATCCGGCGCGAACAGCTTTACTGGGTTTGGATTATTTCATGTTTGAATAGGGGTTATGTTTTTCCAATGATAATGTTTATGGCAATAATTTACATCGTTTTTGGTGTATAAATGACTCTGTTACTAAGAACGAGAATAAAAGATGGCGATTTATTGAATATTGTTTTGCCTGTCATCTATTATTTTTTCGTAATGGGCACCCCCTGCGGGGGCACCCATTACTCAAAATAATGAACGCCCATCCATTATGAAACATTCTTAGTCACTGAGTGCGTTTTTACTTCCTAATATGGAATTTTGGCCATCCATTATGAGACGATAGATGACAGTGCGTTCAGCGTGAAACGCAATGGAGCCGCGCGTTCAAAATCACGGCGCGATGCAGGTATACGCACACCTCCGGCGCGAACAGCTTTACTGGGTTTGGTATATTTTATGTTTGAATAGGGGTGTACGTTTTTCCAATGTTAATGTTTAAAGTTTTTGGCAATAATTTACATCGTTTTAGGTTTATAAATGACTCAAATTTGTGACTAAGAATGAGAATAAAAGATGGCGATTTCTTGTTTTGCCTGTCATCTATCGTCTCATAATGGATGGGCGTACATTATTTTTTCGTAATGTGTTTTCAAAAGAAGATTTAAATTGTTCAACATTTCTTGAGTTTTTGATATGAAAGGCAAAGTGTTCCAGAGATCAGGGGCAGCAAATGAAAAAGATCTATGACCATGTATACGAAGCAGTAGAAACAGATGTAGCAACAAGATTTATTTTTGATGATGAACGTAGATTGTGACTAGGTAATCTGGGGCAAGTCCATAGATAAATTTAAAATTTGTTTTATAGATTTTAAACAATATATAAAAGAAAGAAAATTGTTTTTTAATTTAAATGATGTCAAAATGGTCCGGACTTTTGGATCCATGTATTTATGTCAATATTTTCAGCTCAAAAATTTACATTTTATGATCTCTGCTGCTTCTGCTCGTTATACTCCCAACGCTCCAATTGGAACCAAACCAAATTGTCTATATGTAAACAAACTAAACTAACGATTTTGAATTCTAGATGGTGCTTAATTAACTGTGAATTAATTTTTGTAAACTTCTTTTGAAATTTACAATATAAATGGATTTAGAGACAAGATTTTCACCTAAGTCAGGGGCGAATCCAGGAATTTTTAAAAGAGGGGGTGGCATTTTGACAGCACCTCGACGCACACTCACACTGTTCTAAATACCTAAAAATCATGCATTTGCTTTCGGTTCTTGACACAATAAATTAATTTTCAAGGAATAAAATCATTAAAAAACGTCAGCTTCTTGCACGCTACCAAAATAAGAGGGGGCGCCCGGCGGCTAAGCCACCCTCTAAATCCGCCATTGCCTAAGTAGTAGTAAATGGTATGTAAGTTACTTCCAAACAAAGAATTATTGAGGTTACTTCTAATTTCTAATCTACAGGCTTTCTAGGACTGAAAAGATTATTATCTGTAAAAGATGAATTTTATACTTAGTTGACAGAACAATAACATTCAGCCTCATCAGGGATGATCAAGAAATAAGGTATCAATATACCAGGTTACAAAAACCCAAGTAGATAATGAAAGATTGTAAATATCAGATTACAAAAACTGAATACATTACATAAGGTTTGCCAAGGTGTGTATGCTTTTAATAATTTTGCCCACTAATGTCCCATTCTGCCCGACTGCTGACCGCTGTTGTTTGCATGACAATCACATCATGATTACACTTCGCCGTGTGACAAAATTATCAAATCAAATTCCCTTTTTCTTTGTTTAAAATTTACCATTTTCTAAACATTGGCAAACTGCAGATTTGAACAAACCTATATATGTTAGGCCTACTATATGTACTGCATGCAGTGGGGATTGATCAACCTTTTACCAAGACATTTTACACTATAAGCAAAAATCAAGTATTACTGCTATCAAAAAGGACTTGAACTGGAGTGATCTTGAAACCCTAATAACATTCCATCAAGCGTTAGCGTATGACCTTGCCATCTCAGTCCACGACCTCCTGCGCCCGGTCCAAGGAACCTCCAGAACAGCTAAACCAGGACAAAACTATGTACACAACTATTGTTGCCAACAAGAACTGCTACAAGAGATCATTTGTACCACACACACTAACGGATTGGAACAATAATCTTCCACCAAGTATAACAGCAAACACCGAAAAAGAAACATTCAAGCAAGCAGTAAAAAACCACTTCAAAGTATAACTTCAACTTCAAGTAGCACACACCCAAACCCTGCTCGTTTGACCCCTACTAGGGGGTGTTGGGCAGAATCTACAAGAAGAAGAAGAAGAAGAAGACACCCTTACTCACCATTTGAAGCTGAATTGAACCTGAATTCATCCAGCTTTTGCTCATAGATTTGCTGAGGCTCTCCGCATGGGATCTTGATCTTGGAAGTGTCACTGACCCTATATATTCCTATCTATGAACTAACTCTTGAGGGTTATAATTAGTTCATACAAAACCACAATATAACCTACACTGAATGTTTACATTAATTTGACATGTACAATGTACAACAACTTACTCTACACACTACTAATATAAAGTGCTTGTTTTGGAAAAAGTGTCTTACTTTTTATGAATGGAGTTGGACAAAAGAAACACTTAAGAACAAGAAGAAAACAAGACCAATCCAAGCTCAGAGCAAGTAATCAATAAGCACAAAACAAAATTAGAGAGCCCAAACAAATACACCTAAATAACCCCAGCTGGCAACACTCTGTAAGGAGTGAATCATACCACAAATCAATAACACTTATATTGAGGAAAAATGACATTCATTCAATTTACATAGAAGTACTTTTCAGTCAATATACCTCTTAATCAGGGATGGTTATGGCTTTTTGTAATTTTGCCTGAATTTGCCTGAAAATGTGAATTTCCCAATACTTTTGTACAGTGAAGATCCAAGCATTTTTGCCTGAATTCAGGCAAAAACCTGAAGATAATCATGCCTGCTTAATGAGGATAATTAGTGGTCAGAGAGAACAATGTAGCCCAATAAAATGAAGGGTGAGAGCTTGTTATGTACTTGAAATGGCTTGAATTGGTTTGTTCTGAGCTTGCTTTGGACTTGTCTCTGACTGATAATTGACTGATTAGCTCATTTAAAACTTGTCTTGAGCTTGTTTCGAACTTGGATTTCCTTTTGTTCAGGGGATTAAAAACAAGACAGTTTTTCCAAAACAAGACACTTTATGCTAGCAGTGACAACCGACGGGCAATAATAAAGGAAACGGATGCATAAAACAAGAAATTTATCGCTGAACAAGGAATAACCTTTGACCTGACTAAAGCTGGTTTCAGACTAGCCTGTCGTGCTGTCGCACGACCATACGACAGGCAAAAATTTAAAGTGCGCAAACTCGACCGTGTCGCATCTGCTTGCCGCACGACAAGCCGATATATCGATTACCCTGTCGTGGTGGTCGCAACGACACGATATTTTGTGTTGGAATAAATTCAACTTTTCTTGCGATTGCGGCAATATGCTAATGTGTCGTGCTACAGTACGACAACTATAAATTGCAGATGTTTGGTCGTATGCCGCAACGTCGTGTGCCGCAACGACAGCTAGTCTGAAACCACCTTAAGGGTCAGGTCAACTTTCTACATACGTAGTATAAGATACCAGTCGTATTGGTTTTTCTAACAACAGTTACCTATTATGACTGAATTCCAGATCCCAGTCAATGAGATATCGATTATTATTACTTTGATGACATAAAACATGTGACACACATGAATTGAATTTGGTGCCAAAGGTGACGGTCATTCTAGGTCTGACCCAGACAGAAAGCAGTATTGAAGACTGCTCATTATGTACATGGATTTTACATGAACTAGGATGTTTACTCAGGTAAAATCACTATTTTAAAGGTAACAAAGAGAGATACAAATTATAGGTAAGGTATATCATATACAATCTAACTGCAAATTATCGGAGCTCAGAGTATTTGCTTACATATATGGCCATGCGTCATAAACTGGGTATCCCAATCGTGACATGCATAAGATTTCAAGTAAACGCACCTTCGTTGAATGGCACAACATGATAACTTTACACCCTATCATAGTAAAAGTATACATTTTTGGAAAGTTTTTTCTTCAAGGAATTCAAAATGACACTGTTTTGGAGGAAGGGGTAGATCTGAAAACATTGTGACTGAATAAAATTATTTTTTTTGCCAAAAGAGGGATATTGATTCTGAATTTGAAATCCCATACCCCACATTGAATTAAAAGCCAGATTTGTGTTCTTCATGACGAGACCCATCCATGCATATATAGTTTGTTAGGGCTTGCACTTATGCTTCAAAGAATTGCGCCAAGGTTAAAATGAATGAGTAAAAATGAAGTAAAGATGAAATTTGTCAAATTTTGAGCAGCCATATTATTTTTTGATCCACCCCTACCTCGAAAACAATGTCAATTTTTGATTCCTTGTAGAAAAAGCTTTCAAAAAATGTATACTTTTATCATTGGAGGGTGTATAGTTCTGAATCTAAGTTTTTTTTAATGAGCGTATGCATGAGCCATTGCTTAAACTCGTAAAATGCACCATGTCATTGTTTTCCCATACACTTTCTATGGCAACCGTCCCCAGACATCCATCCCAAGGCATCCACCACCCTGTAGGTTCGTTTACCTAATTGATTGTAAAAATTGTTAGCATTAATCGAGAAACATCATTTTGGTGTCAAATTAAAGAAGAAGAACAGGGCTTTAAAATAAGACCAAAATAAAAGATGTGTGTGTTTGCTTTACTTTCTAAAATAACACTTTAGTTTTACTTTGTTCAGCAAAATGTCACACCACCACTCTATTTGTTTACCCAGTTTACGACGCATGGCCATATATCAAACGATTTTAGAAAGTTTTTTCAACGTTCATCAGAGATGGTATATGTAAAAGATATAATACAGTGGTTTTAATGAGTGACATGTAGGAATGAATTGTCTTCAGTGTACACTGACCCACAAATCGGATTACGAAAATAATAATATACATTTGTAATATGTCTTTATTTATACACATCAAAACATGTTCAACAAAATTGCATTGCTCTTCCACATGTCTGGGTGTCTAATCATTTATTGTTTATACATTCATTTGTATGAATTTTTACACTGCCACATTCAGCTAACGTGGCTTATTTGATTTTGTTACAGAAAAGCAACCATCAGGTTCTACATCAAGAGGAAAACCTGTCGCAACTAAAGCGCCCTCGAGATCATCAATCCCAGGCCCAGCACATCCACCAGTCTCCCAAGCAGCATCGCAACAACAAACTATAGTGAGGCAAAATGAGCCGCAAACTAAAGAACGCCCTCCAGTGATTACTGGCACTGATTCTGGGATAGCCAATGGAGAGTCTCGAGATAATCAGGAAAAGCGCCCTCATGTGATGTCAATAGAAGAGGCCAAAGCAGGGCTCATGAGGGAGTTGAGTGACGAGAACAGCAAGTATGGAGACTTAGGAACAGGTATGTTAGGCCAAACAAAACAAATTGTTTGTTTCCTGTAATATTTTGGACAAGTATTCTGTCTACTAAGGCTGGTATTAACAAACCTCTTGTTGTAGACATCAACAAAACACAATTTCACTCTTTGTTAACAACCTTGTTTACATACCGTATCGAGTTTGTCAACAAGAACATAAAATAAAATAAAATGAATGTTGACAGTGTTGAAGTTTGTTGTGTGATTCTGAGAGGTTTGTCACTTAGCCCAGGAATCAAGCAAGACTGCTCAATATGTGTACACTCTGAATGGACAGTCATCAATTACATGCCCATGGTCTGGCTGAAAAAGTCTGGCCCTGTCTATGTCTGAATCTTTTGACCCAGTGGAAATCACATTCTCACCATATGTTCAAAAGGAAAGACATTCCAAATGTGGTCCCTTATTGAATATATCTGTTGTTCATGACCTTCGTCGCTGACGCTATCTTCAACAAAGGAGAAGAATAAGCATTAGTACAATTGCCAAGGTGTCACATCTTTGTCATGTCATAGCTTGGATGTAAAGCCAGAGAAGCCAAGGTTTGATGTGCTAGATTTTAAATTTGTAAATTATGATGTTATGATATAATTAATTTTAATCAATTTGATCATGTATGTCGCTTGACATGATAATTTGTCTCCATTGACAAATGTATGAAGAACAAAGGTGGCACATGTTCAACTTTGTAGAACATTGAAATCAAGTGCTAAAACAATGAAACCATGTGATTCAATTTCAGTATGTTCAACTTCACCGCTGGCATATTGAATAGGCCAAGGTGGAGGTATCATTGACCAAAAATGGTCTCAAGACAACATTTCTTGAAGTTAATTTTGTATGAAATATATAAAGAAACCTTACTTCTACTTGCAAGCTGTCATCTTTCTTTGTTTGTTCTACTTGATCTTTAATACAATTGGTGAAACCAGTTCCTGAGCCGTTCGACTCGAACCTAACACATGAATAAACTGGTAAAAGTTTTAATCAAGCATTATCAATGAAATTTATGAATCCTCAAAAATATTACAAATCAGCAAGCACTGCAGATGTGCCTTAATGTGAAATTTTTTTCAATATCAAAACATATTGGTGGATTGTAAAAATTTTACACCATTGCAAAAGTTTTACTCCATGAGAAAATTGTGAATGAAAGTGACTACAAAAAATGACAAAGTGTATCTAGTGCTTTAGTTTTGTTTTCAGATTTTCACATTAATTTTGTGTTTTTTTCCCCCAACACTTAAAATGTTCAATCAATGCATGAATTTACATGTAACTCTGTCTATCTTCCAACCCTGTTTCACAGCCTCAGGATCAGGGAAGCTGACAAGCACAGGCCTAGCCACCAAATCCAGAATATGTAAAACCCTGACAGAAGTACTCCATGACAACAGCGCTCTACCATACCTTATCCAATACATGGAAATGCTTGATGCTGTGCACCTGGTGCAATTCTGGCTTGCCACCGAGAGTTTTACGACTGCATCCTGGTCCCGGTTACGAAGCGATGCTTTTAAGAGTGCAAATCAAAACATGACAAGGAACTCCTCATTGTCATCGTCAGATGGCAAACCTGTTAAAAGTGACGAGAACGCTAACGATGATTTATGTATAAAAAGCAATGCCAAGAACAGTGCCAAAGAAGACTCCTATCCAGAATCTCAAAATCCTTTTGAAGACTCACAAAATGGTGAGCAGGGTGATGATGTTGAGACGTCACCTGTAAAATCACATTGTAGAACTAAATCTGATCCCCTAGGCAAACAAGTTAGTTGGTCTGATGCAAGCAACTCTCCAGGTCATAAGAGGAATCATTCTTCATTGTCATGGAAAGGTGTAGACCAAAGGACAGGTATGTTAATGCTCGGTAGTAGAAGTAGATTTGATGTTATATTACCAATAGTCTGTATTTCACCATATTATTGATAACTATGATGAAAATTCATATGTGCTAACCTTACTGAATTTCATGATATCCCATTCCAGAAAACGTATAAATTTACCTATGCCCAAACGCTGTAAAGTAAAAAGCACTTCTTTTGGAACTGCCTCTCGTTTTAATACTCCTTTTATTTTACTACTTGTTTTGGAAAATGAGAAACACTTCCAAAATGAGTACCTTTTATTTTAGAACGAAATATGTCATAAACTGGGGTTAGCTATGATTAGGAAATCCCTACCCTCCAGGGCAACGATAGCCCAGTGGCGTACTGTATTATGCAAATATTTACTACTCATGAGGGCAATGGTGCAAATATCTATACCCAATAAGGTGACTTGATACCGGATGAAAATGGAGGCTTTACATTATACCAGTGTGGAAAAGATACTTGTATCAAGGCAATGTTGTCAAATATCATTTTATGTTAATTACATTGTACATGTTTATCATCTTAGCTTTTCAGGGAGAGTTTCACATTTAATTTTCAGTTTAAACCTTCCAAGAATAGAAACATTAATTTTATTATTTGATTTGATTTTTCCTTATAGCTGTGGAAAGAGATGCAACCAATATTTTTACTAGATATATATGCAAGGATGCTACTTATCCAGTCAATGTCACAGAAGAAATTAGACTAGAGGTCATAGGTAAGGTCAAAGGTCAAGTGAATAATACAGTACAGGATATAAAAAAGTGGTCAAAGCCCATGGTTGATTCTTATAAGGAGGTCTCATGAAAGATTGAAGACAAGTGTTAGAAACATGTGAGACTCAGCCTTGCAAGCAAGTGATATTCATGAGGAACTAATAATCTTGTTGCATAAAGTTGCATTGCCAGTGAATTCATGGATTGTTTGCCATAGCTTGTATTGTTTTGATTGTTTTTGTTGTATACCATGTCCATAGATTTAGAGTGGAGATCCCAGACTTCATATACTGGCCCTTGTAATGGCATCATCAGCTGTAGAGCTCAATTTGGGGCAATCGGGTACACTCCCGCCAAAATCAACTTCGGGCGCCGGGATTCGGTTGCACGTAGAGACAAACTGCACAAATAATACTTTATGGGGATGATAAGCCAACCTGCATGCAAAATGTCTATGACTATGTGTGTTTTCAATATTCACGCATTATGACAAGATGTGATGCATCAACAAAAATTCGAATACCCCTATTTGATCCCCATGCCTGAATAAAAATGGCAGCGAGACGTGTGATCTCTGCTCTAAATGCTTGACTATGTCTCATCATTACTGGCGAATCAACAGATACAAATAGTTCAAAACACTCTGCACTTTTTACGTACAAAATAAGCAAGTCAACCCCTTTAAGCTGAATTCATACTTGACGCAAACGCACAACGCACCGAGCATGTGCAGTAAAAGATTTGAGGAGTTCCGATCAATCGATATCAGAAAGCAACACCGAATGCGGCACCGCAAACAAAGTTGAGGAAATCTCAACTTTCCATTGGGTTTTCATGTTGTCGGCTGCCGCAGTCCGTTTGCGTTTTGAGTGTGAGTTCATTTGCGTTGTCGTTTGCGGTGAACATTATTGGAAACGCAACGCAATTCAGCTTTACTCGTCACAGCAGACACCCAAGTTTAACATTATACATGGTTTTATATTTTGCAGCTAAAATGTGTCCACAAGAAGGTAGTGTCAATCCTGACTGCTTCAAAACATCTCAAACCTATGTCTTTGATATCATGGAGAAACAGTAAGCTCTTTTCTCTTTTAAAGATTTTTTTTTTCATTTACATTCAAAGTTCATTTCTGTTTTTAAATAGATGAACTTTCAATGCAAGATCTTTTGTAGTGTAAGTCTTGTACATTTGTAGGGTTTTCAGTGTAAATCAACTGAATCAGTTATGCACCAAGCTATTTAAAGTGTGAATATCCTGATAACAAAAATGGAAAGGTATCTGGCCGACATGGCAGGTAAAAATTTGTGTAGGCCTATATATGTAAAATTTCGAGTTAGATTTATACAATATTAGCAACTTTTTACAAAAAACGCACAGATTTTCTGATTTTTTTGGGGAAAAAACTTACGCTGTTTGTAGCAAATTTCGAATTTTTAGACGTTAATAATGTTTTCTTTTTTAATTTGTTAAAATTCAGGCAGGTACATTTCTTGTCGGGTGGGTAACTTTGGAAAGTTACATGCCCGACTTGCTATTACAAAAAAAAAATACCAATGTCCCACCCAGTTTAAATGTAGATTGATAATAGGTTAATAAGTTACATTTCATGTCGCAAGTGAAATGGGACAAAATCAATGCACATGTGGTCATTTTTAACCCATGCACATAGTGCCTGGGTTTATAGAACCATGATCTAGTCTATCTATCTATCGGTCTATCTGTCTATCTATCGGTCTATCTGTCTATCTATCGTCCAACTTTCGTAAATATGCTTCTTCTCGTATATGCTTCGACGGATTTTCGTGAAACTCGCACAGGATGATCCTTGGGTAGAG
>JXSR01S042135.1:67574-97540 GCA_000969725.1 Ophiothrix spiculata | reverse complement strand
ACTTGATTGGTAGACTTTAATCTGACACAAAAAATTGTCTCAGAGTTGTGTCTGTTTGATTGACTTGATTGGTAGACTTCTATCTGAGACAAAAATTGTCTTAGCATCCAGTCAAATCATTCTTTTTCAGTGGGTGTGGTTTAGTATGAAATTGGCTCAGTTTCTGCTGCAAATCCGTCTATCCATTATTGTATATTTGACACTGTTAGTTTAACAACACTAACAAGGCAGAACTATGTTTATGTGTATCATGAAATTCCCTGTTTAGCAATCTTTCCTTTTTGTCAATTGGCTTGAAAACTGACACCCCCTTAAGAATATGCCATCATTCACTACTCAAATATCCAGTACTGATTCATTATGATATAGGATAGCCTAAACCAAACATACCATCTTTTATTTTCCAATAAGCACACCATTGCACATGACTAAAAAAAGATATGCCAAGCAACACCATCAGTAGAGATTCTTTAAATACTGTAAGGCTGCGATCACATAGAAGTATACGGTATTCGCTATACGCTATTCGATGGCACGGCGAGCTATACGTTTTTTCTAATAGTGCCCTCCCATGTGACCCGGTAGCATCAAATTCACGTGTTCAATTGCATCTATACATGTGTCCAGGTGAAAATGTGCACCGTATACCCGAATAGTATAGTTCTATGTGATCGCAGCCTTAGTACTTGATGGAAAGATCATTTCTATAACTTAGTCTTCCTTTCTTGTTTCAGCAATTTAACCTTTGGCTCTGTCAATCATCTAGGTCAATTTGTAGCTGATTATGAACCCGATCCAGATTTAATAAACAAGAAATCCACCGGTGAGTAGCGTGCATGATGCTGCTTTCATACTCGTGTAGTTTTGAAGCTTTGTCACCACATGACGTGCATTTTTTGCAAAAAATTGTCACTTCTGGTTGTTGTAGCAGCAAAACGACATTTGCTGAGATAATCAATATCGATTATTCTAAATTAAACTAATGAGGTCTTTAGTTTGATTGGAATTAAATTCTGTAGGTTTTCCTATACCACCTGCTGTAAGCAATTAATCCTGAATATTGATGTAAGAAAAACAAAAACCCTTGCAAAAACCCTTGCAAACTCATTATGTGTTTAACTTTGCCAGAAATTAAATGTTGATATGATTTAACCCTCACCCTCCTAAGGGGGAGTGTTACCAACCCTAGCTGTATATTGCAGGTTGGACCAAGTGACTCAGATGTTCTAACTAAGTAATTCTTTCATAACCTTTGCAGTCATATTTAAAAATCTAACATATGGGGTAGGGTAAGTTAGCATATTCATGGTAGGGTGTGGCAACCAGGTAGGTAGGGATAGTGTAGTGCATGTGTCTTGATTGGTTGTATGACGTGGTTATCATGTGAAAAGAAAGTCTTCCGTACTACTCAAGGTTATACGTCTGTTTACCCCACGCTTTTGAAGCATTAAAAATTTCATGGCTTGCAGGAAATTAAATGATTTCATTAATAGCAGGTCTCTGAGTTGTCACAGAGACATTGCCCCAACTGAGATGTCTTTGAGACATCAAATCAATCAATTGTCTTACAATTTGATATAGTAGCATTTTGTAGACAGTTAAAATAAATTAAGTTATTTTTGTGACAACTTATTAAAGCAATACTTATTCCCTTTCAGAATGCTAAGCTAATTTCATGCTTGTACTTTTTGCAGGTTCCAAATTCTCTCTCAGGAAATTCATGAGTAAAGACGAAGACCCAGTAAGTATATTAACCAATACCTGCAAAGTGTATATAGTTTACAGCAGGGCAACTATTTCGTGACGTTTGTGACCAAACTCAAGGGAAATTTCAGTTTATATGCTCATAGCTTACAAAATCTGTGAATATTTATTCTTTTGCTGGTTGTTTCAAGAAGTTGTTAACATAGTCTATTCGACCATAACTTTAAAACATGAAAATCTTCTCAAGTTTAAGAATAAAGGCCATGCAACGTTCCATGACGTTTGTGACATCAGAGAAAGCTGGGTTCTTGCTCCATGAGACCATATATGAGAAATTCTGTGAAGTGTGATTGTTTTTTATCTTCTCCTTTAGACAGAAGATGAAGAAAATACCTACAATTAACCTCCCACCCCCCAAAAGTCAATAGCTGCAGGGGATTTCCTCTGGTAAAATCTTTTGTTGTGCAACGTTTGTGACATTTTAGGGTGCAACGTTTTCGTGACGTTTGTGACATATATAATATTTCTGTAAATATTTCCAAATTACTGCTTCAGTATCAAATAATATACAGTAGTATTGATATGGATGGCGATAAAATACCTGTAGAGTAGGACCCTGTTCCCCGGGGGCACTCAACATTGGTTTTGGTCGGGGTGTGCCGCTGAGAAATTTGAAGTACAACTCATACCAATTTTCAAGAAAACGAGACCTATATATATACAAAATCGCCCAAATTTATACAAAAATTGAGTTTTCTTCCAAACCTTGCGCTAATTGGTAAAAAATTCCCAGATTTTGCGTCATTTTTGTGCAAATTTCAGAAAATATGAAAAAATTGACCCATCAAAATACAATATTTTGCAAAGAAAAAGGTTCCATTGCGATACCACCTAGCCTGATTTTGTTATCCTATGTTGGAGGCACATCCCTGTGATCAGTTTTGTACTACGTATCCCTTCCGGGGCCCTGTTAAGATTACAAACTCCCTCAACATTTTCCTCATTCTAGGGGCCACATTGTCAATATGTACTATTCTGAAAATATAAAAATATTTGCCATCAAGCTTTATATTTCGTGGTTTTGTGAGTGGGGTACTCAACTTTCACCTTGGTAAAGGTGTGCCGTGGGGGGGCAGGTATAGACACCAAACGTAGGGCTTAACATGTTTAAAAAACTGATTCTTTGAAACCAAATTGCTCATAAAATCAGAACGGTTTGACAGATTGTGCTGAAATTTGAAACTTACATATTTTGAGTTGTCATCTTTCATATGTCATTAAAAACTTAATTTTGAAAAATCGGACGAAGCTCATTTAATAGTGTCCAATACTTTTTTTTATTTTGCCAATAATAGCTTTGCTTTGTTGACCAAATTAAAAAAAAAAGTTGAAAAATGCATTTTGTCAAGAAATGCTTTCCAAAATGAAATCAAGTAGTATTTTAGTTGTGATACATTTCAAATGATAAAAAGGAAGTTTTTCTCTTAAGTGGTTATAATGTTTCCTAGAAACCTGTTAAATGAAATGGTGACTTGTATATTCATGAAGTGGCAATTGTAAGAAAATTTTTAAAAATCTGACTAAAAGTTATCAAAAATAGTGGGATAAGTACATGGAATTTTTACAGATAGTTAACAGCAAGTTCTGCAGCTAGTTTTTCACATTAATTCTGTATGCTAATTCAACTTTTTTGACTATTTATTAAACAGGCGAAGGAAGAAATGGCACTTAAAATTGCACAGAAGATTATCAACGATGTTAACCTGCAAACCGGATCCTCTTCAGGCAGCTCAACTCCCCAGCATCATAGTCCAGCATCGGGGAGTATCACTAGTCAAGCTTCAGGTAGTCCGACGTTAAGTCGAGGAGCAAGGCGGAAAGGAAGCGAAAGCTCACAACACTGAGAGTAAACTTCAAGCTTATATACTATTTAGCTCTGTGTCCCCTTGTGCAACATAGTAGGCAAGCATTTTTAGTTGGGTAGTTTCATTAGACCTGCAGTTTAATTTTTAGACGCATAACGGCTACAAAAAATTACATATAGGCTACTTCAGTTTTTGTGTCATCTGCAAGCTTTGGCTCATAGGGTTTGCTTTAGTCCTGTGTTTGTCGCCAAAATAATAAGTTAAGCAAAATTGACCATTTCTCACAGATGTATATGGGCCAAGTTAATCATTATCAGGGATGTAACTTTTCAGGAAATTTCCTGAATTCATGAAATTTACACAAAATATTTGTATTTTAAGGAAATTAAACCAAGTTCAAAAGAATAGGAAACTGCTCTGTTCGAATGGCATTTTTGCGCATTTCAGGATATTTAATTGTTATTGTGTTGCATCTCTGCATTATGCTCTCAAAATCGTTTGTTCCATATAACTACATGTTGATTGAAAGACCAATATATCAGTATTGTTTATTGCATATATCTGTAGTTTTATAGGACACAAGATTGTTTAGGGGACGGTTCAAAACTCAAGCTGCGGCTGAACAATTGTTCAGACAATAAAAATGACCATAACCAGTGGTTCAGAGAGAGCCAACCGCTCGTGCTGCCTTACGTATAATAGTGATGGAATTGAAGATTTTTTTAATTTTATTTTTTCAATACGAAGATGTTCTGGTCACTCTATGAGTTGAAAAACTAACATCTTGTCTGTTATTTTTGCAACTCATGACTTGAATGTATCTGTGTATTGGACTCATTGAAACTAATTTTAAAATTTTAAATCAAATTGGTCACTTGCCAAAGAATAAAAATCTAAATTCTTAAAAATGTTTTTTACACCAGTACATTGACTACTAATGTTTTTGCCAAGAACCATTCAGGTAGATGGCATTAGTGGTCCAAAGATATTTTTTTCTCCAGTCATACCAAGTCTAAATTGATACGGGATAAATAGAATGGTCATTGCACCAATCAGGTCAAATCATTTGTGTTTTTCACTTGTTAGCGGGATTTTACCTTCATTTCCCTAAATTCTTGCCATGCAACAAATTTTTTTCGACATCGATTGTCTCAGCGACATATAGCTTTGTGGCTATGACAACCGAAAGCGACACATTTTTGTTAAAAAATATACGGTATGCAGCGACAAAGCTACAAACTACGCTAGTATCAAAACAGCATTAGTTTTTGCTCAATTAATCAGACCTGAAGGTATGAATATTCATCTAAAACGTTAACCATCGCCATTCTTTTCTTGCGGTATTTGCAAAGTTTGCAGCATGATTTGCACCAGAATAACAAGATATACAAAAACTTGCAATTTAAAATAAGCTTTTAGATACGGCATGATTTGCGCTAAAACAAATTTGACAAAAACTTACAATGTAATATAAGCTTTTAGATATGGCATTATTTGCGCTAAAATAACAAGATTTGAAAAAAAACTTGCTCTTCAGAGAGGCTTTGTACTGAAAATAGCCTGACAAAATGATATTAGTTTTACTTACAAACATTTAGTTGTAAGCCCTTCTGCATAGTTACTCACTTACTACTAGGTTTTAGGTACCAAAGTTGACTTGATGTATTCCCCTGTTTATTGTGCCAAGACAAATATTTTCATCAGCTCAAATTTGTGTTGTATGTCACCCAACTCATTCAATATGTACCTCATTCTACAAGTGCTCTTGACCTTTGACCCAAGTCCCCATCTATATAATCACTACCATGTGTACTAAGATATAAGTCTGTGAATATATACTGGAAAGTTTTGTAAAGAGTCCCAGTTCCCAAGCTACCAGTTGATGTAGTCAAAGGGCATTATTTCAGGACTAAATAACCATATTGTAGGAAATTTATGTGAAATTTAATAGAATAATTTATACTGAGTGGAATGACTCATGAAATGATATATATCTGCATTTTAAGATTCTTCCTACTGGCTATGTAGTACTTTGGTATTCAAACATGCTATACTTTGATCAACACTAAATAGGCGGGAATTATGAGGCTTTTCTTCATCAGCAAGTAAACATAATCCCACTTACACGCGCGCCGTAGATACTGATGTGCGAGTCACACGTAAAACGCACACTGCCTCTCCTGCAGTTGTGCTGTGTTCATCTGCGCACACGCATATCTGTATCAATTCATGATGTGAAGAGGCCAGCCTATTTGGTATTGATCAAAGTATACAGACTTGTTCATCACAAATCAACAAAGATGCATCCATATGTCTGCGCACGTGCACAATAACTCTGCAATTTTGTGCATAGCAACTTTACAGTTGGTATTCGCGTTTACTGTAATGTTGCTACGGGAATGCATATTAGGGAGCTGGGTTTTTCTGAGGTGATTTTATGTGGTAACTGGCCTTATACTTTGATCAACACTAAATAGGCGGGACTTATAAGGCTTTTCTTCATCTGCAAGTAAACATAATCCTGCTTACACGCGCGGCGTAGATACTGATGCGTGAGTCACATGGTCAACGCGCGCTGCGTCTCCTGCTACGCTACGCACGCGCTTGTCTGTATCAATTCACGATGTGAAGAGGCCCGCCTATTTGGTATTGATCAAAGTATACAGACTTAAGCTTGTTCATCACAAATCAACAAAGATGCATCCATATGTCTGCGCACGTGCACAATAACTCTGCAATTTTGTGCATAGCAACTTTACAGTTATTATTCATGTTAACTGTAATGTTGCTACGAGAAAGTATATTAGGGAGCTGGGTTTTTCTGAGGTGATTGTTCATGGTAATTGGCTATAGTGTGCTTCATTGCCAATAGGAGGAATTGACAAGTGCACATAGAGTTGTTTTTTATTCTAATAATGTACGGGGGTATCAAAAAGTTTTTTAAAGATCACTAAGAAGGAAAGGAGCTATATCGATTAACTTTTGACAGAATGCATGGTCACTCATCCTTGTGTACATTATGGTACAAAAATGATGTCAATGGCATTTATACTTTTCCATACAGGTGTCGATAGATGTCAACAACCTGCCTCGGCTAACCAGATAAACTGCATAAGATACGTTGCGTGATTAAATCACTGCATTTGAAGGGTTACAGCCCAGCAATTATATGATGACACGCCCAAAGTTTACATGTTTTATACCATAGTATTATAGGATAGGATACCCTCTTTCCATTGCTAAATAAAATTACGGAAATCCGTTTAAAATGACGCCATAATGATGTAATAAAACAAGGGCGACCTACAAAATACCATGTGGATTTTTTTGGCTAAAAGAGGACCTCTACAATGTCAGTCTGTGGACAGTCAGTTATAAGTGGGTGAAATGTGTTACTTTGCATAGTGGCTATGTAAAGATGACTTAAGGGTCACATAATAAAATGAAGTTCCTGGTTGTATTTTCTTCTCGGTGATCTTTAAAACTTTTTGATATCCCCTCGTAATTGTTAATGTATACTTTTGGTGAGTTTATAACCTAACAGATTGTGAGTGGATTAATGAATTACCCAAGTTACTTGCCTTCCATCATATGTGTATTTTCAATGCCCGGTGTATCTTATTTAATCTATTGTTGGTTGGTTTGTTGCGGCTAAATTTTGAAATTTGTCCAGTGTTGGTTTTTAAAAATATATTAATTGTCATAAACACCCTTACCAATGTTCATGCTAAGGCTGTATGGCATGCCATTGGCACAGGAGATGGGAAATTTGGCACAATGGTTTTTGAAAGATGCCTTTTCTTGCTTAATTGCTTATCTAGCAAACATTCAGCTAGTGACTTTGGTGTAACCACAACATCAACTTTGACAAAATCTTGAATTTCTTAAGCATTGGTCACAACCCATATTGCGTTTTTTGTCTGTATGCTTTTTAGAGAGGTTACAGCCATTATGTATGTTAATCGCATGATGTGAATGTGGCCCGCAAGGCACGCCTAATCGTGAATGGTTAATGCGTGCATCATACAATGTGCACATTATAATTAACACCGCGTTTACAATGTTCCAGCGACTACCCTGTTATTATAAGGAAACTGTACTTACACATATGGTACACAAATTTGTCAGCAAGTACTAAGTGCAATGTCCAGAGAGCAAGTAGCTGTGGGAAAAATTGCATAAAACACAAGGAATCGGAATGTCGTCAGTACTGAGCATGTACGACCCGTATTGGTGTTTAATTGGTAGACAGACTGTAGCCAGCACACAGAAAAAATCCTGCATGCAATAAAAAGTGGTATGTTGTGTGTGCATCCTCCAACATCCATACTGAGTCGGTACTTGCACATACGATGGGTTGTGACCAACGCTTTAGTGGGAACACTGCTCCTTAGGCTGCGATCACATAGAAGTATACGGTATACGCTATTCGATGGCTATATTTTATACAGGCACGGCGAGCAATGCGTTTTTTCGAATAGTACCCTCTTATGTGACCCGATTGCATCTATATGCGTGCCCAGGTGAAATCGTGCACCGTATACCCGAATAGTATAGTTCTATGTGATCGCAGCCTTACTGAATTAAAAGTGTTTTTGATATTGATTTTGCTGTTTTGATATTACTGTTAACCACAAAATGTGACGTCACAAACTTGTTTGGGTATTCAGTATCTTTATAATATATATACATGCAGTAAATAAATAGTTATGATAAATATCGTTATAGTCCCTCCCGCTCCCCTTGTTGAAGCTGGTGTTAAATTTTTTATAGGAACAATTATATTATCCCAGATATGTTGTGGAAAACCAAAGGAAATTTTTACATTGATCATATTTTCAAAGGATTTCCAAATTATAGTGAGCAAATACATTTTTAAGCAACTGACATTAAATTTTGGGGTTGATTTTGGTAACATTTTACAATTTGTATACTGTCACCTTTTTATTATTCCATTTTTCCCATTTTGATTCAATGCTATACTTTACAGACTACACTGCATCTGCAAAGTGACAATCATATTGAAGAAGGTTTTTTTTTTTTAATCAAAACTGTTGAGTCTGGTTTCAATTTGCATCATAATATATGTTTGACTTATAAGGTATACACTGTATGCAGTGCCCCAAGGAATAGCATCTGCACAGGGGACCAACGGCCTAACCTGATTTCTAAACCACATAGCAATGTTTTGCGTAAGGAAACATGGTCCAACCGGTGCTCGAACCTGGAGCCTAACTAAGTTGGGATGTTGAGTGTAGTTAGTTAAGTTGCCTGGATCAGCCATTGTGTAGCCTGTTATAATATATCAGTTCGGCGGAACTCACAATTTGGATATGTATCTGAATTTAGATACTCCGTATCAAAAATCTGATACCCGTATCCGAATTTGGATTAAAAACAGCTGAAACGGGATATCAGCTGAAATTAATATTCAGCTTTGCCGTGCACCATACCAGTGTGTATAAAAGTCAATAACATTATCATCATTTGTCATCTAAATTCTAAGAAAGTTTTGGCCAAATTATTTTGCCTTCTGTGATAAGGAGCTATCAGGACATGTTTCGAAGCTGTCCCGCTGGAACTGCACAGATGGAAATGACATTTCCACAGATACATTTATCATAAATGCAAGAAAGATGTTCTACATGTACTTGCCAGCTTGCGCTATCGATTTGTTTCCTGCGCCACGACGGGCGTATATCAGAATTCGGATACCCCTCCATATCCTAATTCTGATACGGGTATCACAATTTGGATACAAAATGTACGTGGGTATCCGAATTCAGATACGTATCGGAATTGTGAGTTCCGCCTAACTGATGTAGCAATATGTTGCAACTGTATTCAAAATCTTATAAAAAACCCTTCTGCTGCAAATACATTTGTTTCATTTTTCATATTCAAATGCAATTTTTATTCCACATGAATATCATTTTTTTCAATGTTCGTCTGCTCTTCTGTTCAAGTTCTACCTTAAAACGATACGAGAGAACTTAACTGGAAAAACAATAACAAACAACAACAAAGATTTTCATTTTACCTAACAGCATCAAAATCTTTTATTTTTACAAATTTGTAAAACTTTGTAAAATATCTTAAACAATTAAATTATTATAGTATTGCATCTTCTAACTTGGGGACTCTCACATTTTTTCAAATTTTACTTCATTTTAAGTACAATAAAATGCAAATATATAATAATAAATTAATCTCATTTAACACTTAATGTTGTGTTTGGGTAACACAAATTTTTACCATTTAGACACTTATGGTACATTATAAATATGTTCTGATTCTATAATGCACTTTGTACTGTTCATCAGATGAGCGATGAACAAGAGTGTACTATCCATTATTGAAAATTGTCATGTGAGCGCAAGAAAGCTGTATCTGTCATAAATTTGCAATGGACACTATAATTTCTGGTCTTGGGTCAGTGGCTCTTGAAATAGTTCTTTAGATGACGAACCATTTCAAGAGCCACTGACATAGGGCAATGAAATTTGGGGGATTTATCACATTCTAGTGACAAGGTTTTAATTTAAATAATTATCACATATGGCAGCCATTGCAGTTACAACTTTCTTGCACTCAACAAAATGTCAATCAACAGGTTAAAAAAGAAATCAAGGAGTATGCATTTCATCAAGATCTTCCATGTTGTCAAAAATAAATATGACGTTAAAGAATTTATGAAATATGATATTTTATAAACCACAGTTGTTTCAATGTTGTGGCATAACGTGTTGTAAACAGAAATATAATATTTTTATCAAACAATCAGCAACTGACCATATAAAATGATTTTAGATCCCAATGTTACCATGTTGTCATTTATTTTCCAAAAGAAACTTGTGTAACATCAGGTTTCTCAAAATGTATTCTATATGAGAAAATGTTTTAGTTTTAATATGCAGGTTTTTTTCTCATCAATGTGAAGCTGTTTTTGGTACCGCATTTCATTGAGCCTTGAAGTGATATGTGTAAATTTACATTCAGTTGCATGCAAAATAACTGTCCATGTAATGACGGTACCATGTTTTTTTAAGGTACCAGGGTTGAGAGCCACAAGGCCGTATTTGCATGACAATAATCGTTTATGCTATATTTACATAAGCTGGAGGATTCCACAACGCCGATGTGACATCGGTATGACACCGGTGAATCCTAGCTATGTGGTTGGTCACGGGTCAGACGCTGGTGGTTATGAGACTATAACTGAAGACATTGTGTACAAACCGCAAGAATTTGGTTTTAACTCAGAATGAAATTCTTGTGGCATGGTTTAGGGTCTCCAGACACCGGTCGGTCACCGGCCAGTGTCTGATCTGTGTCTGCTGAATTCTACCGGGTATGACGTCGTAAACACACCGTAACCTCACCGCAAGGTAATGTGACCAGGGTATCTGTTTCAAGATTTGACAGTGCTTTCAAGATGAATGGTCTATTAAATATTTGTGTAAGATCTTTCATCTGGAAAGGCCAATTAGGTCATGAAATCTGTTGTTCTCGGGATTGTTGATATGCAGATTCGTCCTTGTGGCTCTCAGCCTTCGATATAGGTTACTCAGAACAGTTTTTTTAATGAAAGCAGACTGGAGGCAGCATGAGAGAGAACAGGTCACCTCATAAATTTGGCAAATGTGCACAATGGTTAACAAATGTTACATGTAGTCCTAATCTTGTCATGAACACTTGTCTAATATGTCTTTCACTTTCACATCATATGAATATTTATAAGAAAAGGAAGCATCTGGACAATAGGCTGCATATCTATACTCTATAAACCTTGAAGTATGCAACAAACAATCAGACTCTGTTACGTGATCCAAAGCATATCCCTTGTATTCTGCAACATTGTGAACTGGTGGTTTTGTATTGTGTAAGAGACTAGTAATGATCGATTAGAATTGATTAAGACCAAATCACTGCATATTAATATTTTTTCCATGAATTGTTCATGATTTTGTTATTATTTTGGCTAATTTTGTAGCTAACACATGGATAAACATTGACCATACATACGTTCATTTGAATATTCAGCAAGATTTGGTAAGTTGTTAAGATTCAAGAAATATGGACTAATTTACTTCCCCGTATGGTCATATTGTGCGTTAATCAGCTGCTGTTGCATACTTCAAGATTTACAGAGTATAGTACCAATGTGAAATTACTGGTACTGTTAAATAAAAAAAGTATTGTCATAGCGACAAT
Organism: Ophiothrix spiculata; assembly: GCA_000969725.1. Lineage (NCBI taxonomy): Eukaryota > Metazoa > Echinodermata > Ophiuroidea > Amphilepidida > Ophiotrichidae > Ophiothrix > Ophiothrix spiculata. Next base: position 85,757 of record JXSR01S042135.1, on the reverse strand, counting down.
GCACTATCTGTTTTACCCAAATGCTAACATGCCACATAGTTATTCAAAAACCCATGTTTATTTTCACATCCCATGCTGATGATATAGTGGAATCTCGTTAACACAAAATCTGTTAACACAAAAATCCTGATAACACAAAATGTTTGTTGGGTCCCAAGTATTGATTTCCTATGTGAAATCAGTTGGATAACACAAAATCCTGATAACCCAAACTAAACTCTTTGGCCCCAGTGATTTTGTGGTAACGGGGTTCCACTGTATTAGGTGAATGAGTTGATTACCATCATTCCTCGTGAGGACTTGTCTCATAGAAACCCAATATTCAAAAGAGGAAATTGGTTTGAGAGGAATAATCACATCGGTGGCAAATTGATGTGTAGTGTACATTCATTTGTTACTTTGATATCTCTTTCTTTAAGAGTGTAACTACCGCATCCATTTGTTTAATTTATCTATTTTCCATCTGACAAACCCTTTGAATTTATACATAGCCTCACTTCAAAAAGGTTGACAAATTATCACATTCTACAACAGCATCAAAATACACTTCGCTTTAAAGTATTTCCGCACAATAAAAACATTCAAAAAACCTTGTTTTTTTATATTAAACGACCTAGAATCATCAAAGATTCATACTAGTATTGGTAACTTATCTATTCAATATGAATAAATCAATGTTTCTTTTAATATTTGATCTTCCATTGCTTTAAAAATGGCTGATTTCATGGACCATATACAAATACACCATAAGTACAAATCTCATTACTATGTAACTAATCAATTTTTCATAACCTCATTATTATTACCTTGTAACAGGATAGAATAATTTCAACTTGTAAGTTTTAAAACAAATGCATGGAAATGTATATAAACTCATTTTTTTATGTTCAGACGAAAGTAGTAATATGCATTACATGCCATATTGTCAAATGCAATGAATGCAATTCCAGAATAGTTACTTCGATAATTACACAATATAGTTTTGTTGTATAACAGTTTCAGCCAAATGCTAACATTTAAGTATAAACGCCTTTTGAGATATGGCTCAATAAAGGTTTTGTGCAGAAATACTTTAGAGCGGCAATGTATTTTGACAAGTTTTTGCCGTACTCTGGCAACTGAATGGTAATTTGACTGAGAATGCGGCTAAGTTAGGGATTTGAGCCAGCCAAGCGCCGTTCCTTGCTAATGCACGATTTGGCGGTAAATTATAAGATGCGTATTGCGTTGTAGTCAAATAATAGTAGCGTGAGACAGAGCGCAGAGCTTGGTCAATACGCACTCGCGCTGCGTTGGTCCAGACATAGCGCCCGTGTGGCGCAAATCCCTAACTTAGCCGGATTTTTAGGGTGCAAATAGACCAGTTGCCTATCTGGACTTTTATTAATCTATGGTTTTTGCACACTGGTTTGAAATAACTCAAAGGTATCAGGCGATATGCATTCAGAAAATCAGTCGGTGAATTGGAGGATTGGATACGGTATATTTGTAATCCAACATTGTGATAACAATAAATGATACTACATTAAGATTTTGTTGGTTTGAACATGTGCTAATTAAACAATGATTCAACAACTCGGGTATACAATTGGAGTGTGCAACTGCCAAAAATAGATAAAGTTAGTGAGGTTATATGGTATGTAATTGTACTAGGCACAATTCGTCATGTGAGAGCAGCCATTTTTCATTAATTTGGATTGAACACTGGACAATCTCAAGACTTGGTCTGTTGTTCTTGAAATAGTTCTTCAAGAACCACTGACATGAGACAGTGCATAAAAAGAGTGGGGTATACAGCCTGATCTTGAATGCAAAAGAACATTGACATACACTCTAGCTGTTTGATATTGATGTTAGTGTCAATTAAACATACTGAAACAGAACTGTCAAACCAGTTCTGTTTTAGTATATGGTTAATTGAATACAGATTGTTACCATGTTAAAACAACCGAGATATGGTAGACCTCGTGAGTTCCAGCAACTATTCTGACTATTCTGTAGATTTTGGTGTTACAGTGGAACCTCGTTAACACAAAATCTGTTAACACAAAAAACCTGATAACACTAAAATGGTTGTTTGGTCCCAAGTGTGAATTTCTATGTGAATTCAGTTGAAAAACACAACATCCTGATAACATAAATTAGAATCATTGTCCCCAGTGATTTTGTGTTAACGAGGTTCCACTGTAATACCACAATTCTTGGGGAAGTTTCACCTTTTAGGGAAGCAAACCTTTCAATATAATATTAAAAGCTAAGATTGTAAATCAAAAACCATTTTCTATGAAAATTAGAAGTAATCTGGTTGGTTATGCCATTCTAAAAGTTTGACACAGAATCATGTGTCTATAATTATACGTACATGTACCACTTCCAAATACTATATTAGATATACAGAATTTTAAGGGGAAAAGTTACATTAATTGCTTATTGTATCTTCAAACATTTATAAGAATTGATTTTAAGAAGATACTTGTTTTGAAATTTTGGTCAATTTATTAATATTTTACGAGGAACCATAATAGAGCCAAAAAATATGTTTGATTGTCCTTACCCGAACGACCCATTTACTGTACAAAAGAATACTGCATTCTGATGAAGTAAAATATATTTTAAAAGAGTTCGTCCTAAATATTTTAGTTGTTTTTAATGTTTGTTGGTTCATTCAATATCAAATTAGCTTAAATTTGCATATTTTAGCCTTAAATAACACAGTTATATGTATAAATACATAGTAATGAGCTAGTAAAAAAAAGAAGAAATCCTGACCGACCGACCAAGCTTTGAAAATCCATCTATGGACAATCAAACATTTTTTGTTTTAGCCTAGGGCATTAACCAGTATTGAAATGAATATTGCATTTTGATATGCATGTGTTCTTTTTCTTCTTGAATCACATGCCTAGTGTATCCCGGGGTGGGGGTGTTGGCGGCACTTACATACTTTCACATGTTGTCATCATCGAGCAAGCCTTTCCAGATCAGACCCTAAACACGGATATCGTGAATGCTGATTTGGAACTCTAATCACGGACATGCATTCAAAAAGTCTACCCTTTTTACTGACCTAACAATATACTACTATACGCTAGTATGGTACAAAATTGTTTCCAAACCAAAAATTTGGGGTTACAAATTCCACTTAATACTTCATATTTATCAGATTATTAGAAAATACGAATAAGCCTCCAAAATATTACCTAATAAACCCATTTACATGAATTTCTGTGACTTTAAATTCATATTCAGATGCTGTCTAATATAGGCCTACCTTTTTTTTCAAAAATGTATGAAATTGCTACCCTATTAACGGTCCAACTTTGCATGAAAAAGGTACCCTTTCCCGATGCATGATTTCTGCTCGGTGATGACAACACATATATCCTGAGTGGGTCTCCCCGACGGTGTGTATGCATTTCAAAAAGGTGTTTCAAGGTGTGCTATTGTTATTTACCACGATTTCATGCAATGTACAAGGTGTCCCAAAAAATCTTATGTAACCTCAGAAAATACATGTAGGAAAATGCTTATAACCTGATGAAACACTCAAGTTGACTGATTATTTTGGGGCATCTTTTGCATATATTGCAACCAGAGGTAAAAGCGCTACTGCATTGTCTAAAATATGATATGATTTTTTCCTTTTTTACAGTTACCAGAATAGAACTAGAAATCTATTGAAAATGTGTCTATATTATATATATTATATAAAATACAAAGATGTTATTTTGTTTACTGTATGAAAGTGGTGCATTTGAAATTTGTGTGTTATGTAATGTGTACATTATATTACAGTCATTACATTAATGTATAACAGACTATATAGAATTAAACATCGACGTTTGTTAATTATCTTGTTAACATGGTCATTGAATGTAACAACTTAATCTGGTTGCCAAAAATTGCCAATGTTCCGTGGACCATTTACACCTAGTCTGAACCTGAAGTCACTGTTAGTATTATTGGACGTCTGTGCATACTGAGCTGAACATAAATATGACCCGCCATATCGAAAGGTACCCTAAGGGTCCCTAAATCAAAATTGATGTTTTGGTCTCATCTGAAATGTTAAGCTTTATAATGACACCTTGCTTTTGGTTATTGGATGTTTGGTTGCAAAGTTACATCCAAATTGATAAAAGGCATTGGGCTGATTTGGAAAACTATTGTTTTGAGAAAATGGTTTGGAAAGTTTTTGTACTGAGTAAAACTTGAAATGGAAAGAGGATTTTACCTTAAGCTTGGTTTTGAACATTGAACACATTTCTCTTCTGTTTTGGATTGTTGGAACCTGATTAATATAATAGAAGCTACTTCAAAGGTAACGTTTCTGATGAAATTAGAAATTTGACCTTGGATGTGATTTTGACCATGCTCAGCTTCTGTGGCCCATATCATGTAATTTATAATGCCGACCTTAAGATACCTATCGATATTGTGGGTCACAAATATTGATACAGGGGCAATGGGTCCATCCATTGGGAACCTCTAGTAAAGTCAGTTTTTTTTATTTTGAGCTACATTACAAAACAAACCAACGCTTGATTGGCGTTTTATGAGAAAACGCATTCAGCGCTAATGACATCACATACGCGGGTCATTATAAGAAGTCATTGTTACCTGATAATGACCGCGCAATTGTTTGCGTAAAAGTAGAAATAATCTTAAGAGATTGGATCGCGCTATTACGCAGGTTATTAATTTTAAATATAAAACAATTTTTATCAGTGGCCAACTTAACTGGAGGTTTGTGATGGATGGTCACACGTATGCTTAAGATGATCATAAAAACAAGACTATGATGGCTAGAATTAAACTAAGTAAAAAAAAAGAAGAGTACAATTTATTGGCAATTAGGCTAAAAAAAAATTAATCTTTTGATTGGCGTAACATAGAAAAAAAAATAGGGTAGGTAGGTCGGATTTTTTTTTTTTTTATAATTTTAAAAATAAGGCCATGTTTCACATACAAGAACACAAAATATATGGCACATATACAAAAACATCTTCACTTTTTCTGTAACACATCTTTTATTTGTCATTTTGAATGTCCTGCAAGCCATATCTTGGGCTGACATGAATCGATTCCCATCAAATTTAGGATTTGGAGGTTTTTTACCATGCTCAAAAAAATATCTAGGGTCGGTGGTAAAATTAGGGTTGGTCGGGTTACGCCAATCAAACAATTTTTTTTTTTAGGCCTTAGCCTAGGGCGATTCCATATACAATAGTGAGGCAATACATGTTCCCATTATCATGGGTAGTTATTGGCATGCCATTGCCACATCAAATGATCATTACATAGAAACGCACATCAATGTTTGTCAATAATGATATTGTAGATAGAAGAACTGGACTGTGGAGATTAGCCTCTGGCTGAGCATCATACAGGAATCGCCCGAATTAATAGAATCTGATGAATGACTTCAAATATATTTTTTTTAGAAAGGCTTATACGATGGGAATTCATAACAATTGGTAGATTTTAACGCTTCACCGTCGGACAAGACAGTTCTGTCGTCGGACAAGACAGTTCAAAACTTGTCCGACGGCGAACCCGTAGAAATCCTACCAATGGCTATAAATTTCTGAATATAAAATCGGTTTACTAAGCAAGTTAGTAAAAAAATGAAAATGTACCCTAATCCTCATATTATCTCTGCAAACATGTGAGTGATCTTTATTATTCTTTGACTAAACATGCTGTTCCTATCAAGCCGCTCAGTGGTAGATGAGCCCCTTTCTTGAAAAGAGTGGCTTCGGGTCAGCATCCTGTCATATCTTGATTTTATCAAGTTTCACATTGCTGGTGTATTGATCATATAATTATATTTTTATTTAAACAAAACAAACCCATGTGTATGGTACTGAATGGCTGGAATCTATCTATAGAGAGAAATGTTAACCATTTTTCCACTGATACGAGAATGATTTTTATATGTGATTTTAGTCAGCCGCGGATCTAGGATCTGAATATTACGGGGCCGGAGAGTATGTTTTCAGCTTTTATAACAAAAAATTGACCCAAATTAGGCTGATTTTGCAGGATTTTTCCAATTTTACGGGGGGGCGTCCACCCCTTCCGCTCCCCCCTGGATCCGCGACTGTTAGTGACAGAAGAGTTTGTTAACAGAAGAGCCTAAATCCACTTTTCATGAAGATGTAGGACAAAATGGTTCAGTTCATTTATTTTACATAAACATATAAACAATTAAAAGAAAACAAAATTGGTTGAAAGCTCTGTAAGTTATGCTGCTCTGTGCTTTTCCTTTAGGGCCTACTTTGTTAAGTATAATGCTAGTATCAATATTTTCATGGAAGAACTGATAATTTTGATATTTTTGTTAAGAAATGGGCACAAATGGTCAAATTAGGACATTTCTGGACAATGATGAGCCCATATCTTTGGAGTGGAGTATGCTTTACATTGGTATCAAAATGTGTGGTTTCACATTTTTTATCTGATTGTAGTGAAATCTCAATTTTTACCAACAGTGGATTGAGGCCCTTTTGCAAATAAGTTCTTCAGATGTAATGTTATATATATATTAAATGATGTACTGATGAATAAAAACCACCACAGATACCTGAGAAACCAATGCAAATGTTGTCAAGAAGCATTTTTTAATGCTGATGTGTCTCGTATGGTTACCATTTTATAAAAGCTACATAAAAATTGACAATGAGAGTGGAGATTCTCTATGTTAATCAAGGAATTTTTATAGGAGAATCAGGGATTTTCCGCCATTTTGATTTGACTACCGTTTAAATCCTATGAGAAGGCGGCCATCTTGGATTGTTGCTCGTGGAGGGCAAGTTATTGTACCTCCGGCATTTTTCATCTTTGTGTCACACTTGGAGAGTCTTCGATACAGATTAGCGGAAAAATTGGCGTAATTTAATACTTAATACAAAGACACGGTTTGCGCGTGAAACAGCAAGGTTAGTACAGGTCCTTAAAAGTTCTTAAATTTTATTTTGCATTTTTCAGGCCTTGAAAAACTGACTTTATCAAAAAAAAGCCTTGAATTGTTGAATGTCAGAAATATTAAAAATAAATATGTCAAAAGAATTTACCATGCAATTATTTTTATCCAAAAATGGGCCAAAACAAATGTATTTTGTTGATACATATTCCACCGGCCGTCCCTGAAAAAGTTCTTGGAAGTCCTTGAATTGTTCTGGGAAAAGTCCTTAAATTTTGTAAATGAAAATGTGTACTAACCCTGAACAAATTGCATCAAGTGAAGATTTACACGATCTGCCTGGATATCGGGCCAAAATCAGACAATGGAGAGTTTGCGATCATCAAGAACGCGAACGCAAACGTATACGTGAGTTCTATTGAAATTCAGCCAACCATTACCTGCTTGAACAGTACAGCGTACACTGTTACGTGAATACTAATCACTTAATCGATGTCCCCTATTGTTTTAAATAAAAGCTATATCAAAATCAGATAAACACATGCAAGAATAATGTACAGACATACATATCCAGCACTTATCGAAGTTTTATTGCGTTTGGTTGTAAAGATTACGGGTCGCAAACTTCGCACTTACACACCCGTAAGTAGGGATTTTCTGATTTTGCATTGACTTCTATGTCAAAGTTTTAAGTTCTACACATCTGCTTGCGAAAGCCAATCCCCTGAACGTGAACGATCAATAATACGTGAATAGCAGCAACATATGTTGAAATAACCGTTTGAAGTGGGTCTTTGTACGTGGCTATTCGTTCAGTACGTACTTGAGTTCTATTGAAAACTAGCTAACCATTCATAATATCATAAACTTGCAAATGATTTCTTTAGCTTAAGAATTTACGCCCTCGATCAGATATATCTATGGATCATGACCAGCTATGACAATTATGAGACGAGGGCGACATCATGAAACATTCATAATAGGCAATCGTTGCATTAATCAAAAAAACTTGGCTAAGAGGGCGACATAATGAAATATACATAGGCAATCAATGGTATTGCGCGTTGGCGTGAACCGTTACGATGAACGTGAGTTAAAAATGATCACGTTTGTGTACCCCATCCCGTGAAACGTGGTAATCGCAAACTCTCTAATATATCCGGAGGTACAATAACTCTGCTCCATGAGCGACACAAGATGGCGGCATATCCCGATTCCCCTATAAAAATTCCTTGATGTTAATTACACATAAAGATATGTTTTGTCACCGAGCCAATTGATGGTCAAATCTATTTTTCTTTTTTGGTCTTGGAAATTGATAAGAGATTGTCACTCATTGTTTGATTAAATTGTTGTCCTCATTTACAAACTTTTTTGAGGTGACATGCCAGAGGACACTCACATTATTGGCCAACTTCTTTTTTCACATATCTTGCACTCAATAACCCATTTTCACCAAATATTAAGTTCAACAAGTCTTTGTTATCTAATAATCTTATATATAATTCCAATGAACTTTCTGATTATAATATGGAGGCATGGCAATGAAAAATCATTGATAGTTTTTATCACCATGCCTCTGTTATTAATTAAAAAATGCATTGGCATTAATGCAAAGACTTGCACCAAATACTTAGTAGCTGGTAAAACATAGTCCATCCAGATGGACCTCGCAAGCTTGTGAGGTCCATCTAAATGGACTAGTAAAACACTATAGTTTGACCTTTGTCTGCTTTATCATTTTATAATCGAGCAACCATTAAAAGAAACTGATTTCCTGTTCTAGTTCAAGAAAATCGCATGTATCGTTTGTGACCATCCCAAAGGTAAGTATGGATGCAGAGACACAAAGTTCAAATAAAGAAGATATTTATTAAGTCATAGCTTCCATCTTGAGCTTTTCAAAATTACAATGATCAAATGTATACGGTATAATCATGTGAGTGCAAGAAACTTGTATGTGAAATGCCAACCTTTATCACTGCTACTGATCACTAGAAAGGGAAACAATCCTCAAAATGTATCTCCCTTTATGTCATGTCAGTGGCTCTTAAAATGGTTTGGTGTCACCTGAAGAACCATTTGAAGAGTCACTGACCCAAGACAAATGGATATCAAATTCTGTGTAATTAGCCTTTTTGAGGTATGGCTGACATTGCACACTAAACATGTTTTGTGTTTCCCTGGTTTGGGTACTAAACATGTTTTGTGTTTCCCGGGTTTTACCCAAACCAAAGTACGCCCTCTCCTATTGTTATCTTAATTTTACCCATTTGGAATAGCGTCCTCTCCTTTTGTGACGGCCATTCTTCTGAAAGGCTTATTCAAATTTATGAAAAATGGCAGCTTTTGCAGATACGACTTTCTTGCACCCGCATGATGAATTGTCTTGCAGCTATCCGCTGGACAGAAACAAAATCAAACAGGTGTCTTCATTGTTTCACCTTTTTCACACAAAGAATATCAAAGCAATCAATAGACTTTTGCTAAGCAAGAATTGTCATTTTTTCATATGAATATTTTTATTTTAAATAAGCTAGATTTGTTTTTCAAACTGATCAATATATTAATTATGATTCAACTAATAAAAGATTCAAAATTATAATCCAAAGCCATAAAAGAGTTATGAGGGGTAATATGAGTAATGGGGAAATAAAGATGGGACATTTATTAAAGTTTTTTGTTTTAATTAAAATAATTTTAATGTGTTTGGAGTAAGGAAATTGAATTAAAAAGGGGGATTCATAATTGTTGCCATTTTGATTTGACTGCCGTGTAAACCCTATTAGGTGGTGGCCATCTTGGGTTGTCACTCATGGAGGGCGAGCTATTGACTTCCGGCATTTTAAGGCTGCGCACCACACTTTGAGACTCTTTGAAATGGAGTAGCGAGAAAATTTTCATGCCTAGCCTGGAGTAAGCCATAATAGAAGCCACTGGCAACGCAGACACAGCGTGTGGAAAAAATACACAAGCTGAATGTGTATTAAGTGAAGATTTACCTGATTCGTCTAACTATCGGGCCAATTTCCAAAAAAATCTGGAGGTACAATAACTCTGTTCCTTCAGTGATAACAAAATAGTGGCAAGTACCGATTCCCTTTTTTAAAATTTTGTTTGGTTTGGAACTGGATGACCAATTACGATTGGGTTCAAATTAAAATGTAGTTTTTCAAATACACAACTACGTTATATTGAAATCTTTAATTGCTAAAATGCGACTCATTTTTCTAGGTCATTTAAAACGACTGTGAGAGAGGCTTTGCATCCAAAGAAATTTTCCGGCACAAGAAATATTTACTTGAGACGTCAGATCAGACTGATATGCTAAAATGGAGGGTGAATGTCTCTTACCATGCGGGAAATATTCTACGGCTCTTCCCATCGGAGCGAAGTGTTCTCAGTATGGATTAAACGTATTAGCAAATGTATCTTGAGTGAGCGAATGTCTTTGTATGCAAAGCTTAAATATGCTTCCAAATATTGAAGCTATTATACAAATATGAATTACACAAATATAAGACCAATGTAAATTTGTTTTCTTTAGATAGTAAAGTCGTGGTCTACTTTTTATCAGCTCATGTTGAACTCTTGCCCACACGAATTGGTGTATATTTTACAATATCTCACTAGGGGAATCGTTTTTTTATGTGAAAAATTGACCTGTTAATCAAAACATTTGTGACAATTTTTAGCTAAATGCTTAAATTTCTCAAAAGTATCCTGATAAGATGATGATACAGCTAATTAAGCATATGAATTACAAATACTAGACAAGAAAAGAAAACATACAATTCAAAATTCTGTTGGGAAGCTCCATAAAAAACCCTAATCCATCTAAGAGGCCTATACTTTCACTGTGGTCACACGAATTGGTGTATATTTTACAATATCTCTCTTACAGCCATTTCTGTATTTTGCTTAACCAGCTGGACAACTGATTAATCAGGATATTTTTGCCACTCCCAAGGTGTCCCAATTAAGCATCAATAGTATTATGCCATCTTTCAGATAAAACCAAGGAATAGAACTTTCCACTATTAAATTAATTGGTACCTGATGATTGTTCTTGATAAGTTTTTTTTTTATTGTATATAAATATGCTTACATACATCTACTCATTATCTTTTAGATATATATAATATTATTATTTATATCAGGCTTTTGTACAATCAAGACGTTATCATGGACTGGAGTCGGTTCGAGAAAAGCTATTCAAGGATAATAGGTGTTTTTTTTGTTCCATCAATACAGCCTACTTGAATTTTCTATGTTATAGCGTGTTGGTCGTTAACTTTGAAAACAACCATGTTATATTTAATCCGGTTATAACACAAAGAAGCATGATTTAAAACAAAGATATGACAAAAGTGCACTCCGGGGCACTTTGTGATCAGAATAAATGAAAAGAGGGTGGTTTTACAAGAATTTTCATACCAAACTGATTAGCGTACGATAGCGTACAGTTAAGATATTTGTAATTGAAACGGAAAGCTCGAGGCCATTCGGTATATGTTTGCAACTTACACAATAATAAAAAAATACTGTTGTAAGTGTGCAAATGATGAAATGTACTGTGATCATGGAGATCAAATAGGTCGATAACAGCTTTCCGGTAAACAGACTACACTAAATCAAGTACAAGTAGTGGACATTGGTTCGACTAATTGGTTCGACTAATCGAGTCTTTTGATTAGATATGTGCTCTGAGACGTCAATACAAAAGCGTACTTAATTTTGCATTTGAATACCGTTAGTAATAATCGGATTAAGTACGACATAGTTGATACAATGGGATACATGATCGAACCGACTCCAGTCTATGGTAACTTCTTGGTACAATACTATAAAACTGTATTGTACATTTTTTTACTAAAGTACCAGGATGCATACAATATGCTAAAAAAATATTGTACATATCCGGGTGCCTTTCCATGAACATTTTTAGCTGCTCTGAGCTAAAGGTAGGAAAATTATTTTATGCCAATTGATTATTTTCAAAGGCCTGATATAAATAATAATAACAATATTGAATGGCTCATTTTCAGGTCATACAAGAAAATATTGTACTCGATAAAATGACTATTTCACTTCAGTTGGTAATAATTTAGCTTCCAAGTTCAAATCCGATCATGATGAGGATGTTGATCAAAGTAATAATAATATTAATACTAACAGCCTTAATTTAAGTTCTGATATTCATGTAAAAAATGATATTTTTAATTTTGAGTTATATCTGATGTGTATGTTCTAGATCAAATTAATAACTTGTGTAATAGCAAGTCCCCAGGACTAGATGATATTGATGTTAGGTTGCTTAAAACTGCTGCTCCTATTATTTGTAAATCACTTTCATTTATTTGCAATCTTTCTTTAGCAACTTCAGTTTTCCCATCAGAATGGAAAAAAGCCAAAGTTGTGCCCATTTTTAAAGCTGGGAACAAATGTAGTGTTGAAAATTATCGGCCCATTTCCGTTTTAAGTATTGTTTCTAAAATAATTGAACGGGCTGTTCATGATCAAATTTATTCTTTTATGGTTAATAGTGATTTCTTAGCTCTTCTCAGTCTGGTTTTTGCTCTCAGTTTTCTACTGCTACTACTCATATTGATGTTCAAGATTATATTCTTAATAATATGGATAAGGGAAATGTCACTGGTGCCATATTTCTTGATCTGAAAAAAGCTTTTGATACTGTTGATCATGGCCTTCTCATCAAAAAAAACTCAAGAATTATGGTATCAGTGGCAATGAACTTAACTGGTTTAAATCTTATTTGGATAACAGAATGCAGTCTGTCAAAGTTGGTTCATCAATTTCTGATTTAAAGGGTATTGACATTGGAATTCCACAAGGGTCTATTCTTGGACCATTATTATTTATTTTTTTGTTAATAATCTTCCAGACAATGTAAATTGTAAAACAGTTATGTATGCTGATGATACGTCATTACTTGTTAGCTCCCCTGACCCTATATCATTGCAAAACAATCTTAACCATAACATGTGTAATATTGCTAAGTGGTTCAAAGCTAACAAGCTCACACTCAATCTTACCAAAACTAAGTTCATGCTTTTTGGATCAACTAATAACGTGAAAAAGTTCTGTAATATATCTTTGTTGTTTGATGGTGTTTCTATAGAAAAAGTTGATCACTTTAAATATCTTGGCATTATTTTTGATAGTAATTTGACTTGGTCACATCATATTGATTTTATTTCTTGTAATGTTTCCAAGCGCTGTGGCTTGATCCGTCAGGTGAAATACCACCTTCCAAATTGTATTATTAAGAAACTTGCTGAATCACTTGTTATGCCACATTTTGATTACTGTTGTCATACTTGGTCAAATTGCTCTCTTCATCTTTATAACAGTTTACAGGTTCAGATGAACAATCTTTCAAGAATTATTCTTTCTGCAGATATTAGAACCTCTGTAAACTCAATGATGACTGTTCTAAATTGGCATAAACTTGATCAGCGGTGGAATAATCAGATTCTTTTAATGCTTTTTAAATGTCTCACAGGTAAAGCGCCAGAGTATCTTTGTACCAAATTTGATTTCACTCATTCTGTCCATGGCTATGCCACAAGAGGTAATTCCTCAAATTCTTTGGTCATTCCTAACTTTAAGACCAATTCAGGTACGAGAACATTCCATGCTAGAGCAGCTCATCTGTGGAATGATATTATTACACCAGATACTCGCTCTAACTTTGATACTCTGTCACTTTATCAATTTAAATGTGTACTTGCCGAAATATATGATAAATAACTGTACATGTATGTTTCATTGTAAATATTATAATTTGTTAAATCATTTGATTCTTACTTTGTATATATCTTTTAGTTTTGCAAATATTACATCCAGGGCCTCCTAGAATAGCAGTGCTTTGTCACTGAAAGAGCTACCCTGAATAAAGAAAGCTTAAATAAAATAAATAAATAAATAAATAAAATAATATTGAACTCGTCTTCAACTTATGCAATATTTTTTTTTAGTCAAAGCCATTCAATATTATATAAGTATTTTCCCATTAACACTTCCATATTATATACTGTAGCAATTGGTATTATATACTGCAGTAATAAATTTAAGAGAGTTGATTGCTAAAAACACAATCAAATTACTTCAAATAGTTATAACAAGTGGAGGAAACACCCTTAATAGTGTACTTTTTAAAAGACTATAAAAGGCTAAGTAGTACTTCTTGAAGAACTACTTAGGACTGACGTCATTTACCTTAAATGCGAAGCAACTTTCATGAATGGACTTACATGTGCATCAAACTTACACACACAAGCTATGATGTGCATTAGCCTTACATTCACATTCATCGTTGGTATTGTATAAATGTGCTATCTTGTTAAGATTTATTATAGTAAATTATTTTTTGACATATTAAAATTCAAGAGATGAAACAGATAGATACTAACTTTATTCAGATCTCTAAATTAAAACTATTGTCCTTCAGTGACTAAAAATTGACCTATTTTATTGAGCCGCAATCCATAGCTAAATATGAATTTTAGTCACTTCAAGTCTATAGTTTTAACCAGAAATCTAAGTTAGTATTAATTTGTGTAGCATATTGCCTTCAAGATACTGTGCTATATCTTGAATTTCATACACTTTATAGGCAGCATACTATGTCCAAAATGTTTCATCTTGCATTTTGTTCTTGGCAATTTAACAGTATTCTCCATGGTGCTCCCCGAAGTTCATTCTTATATAGTCACTCTCTTGATGCTTGTCTGTTTGCAGATGCAAACAAATACTTCTAATACACTATAGTCAAGTGGAAATACAATGCCTTTTGGATATCTTGCATTTCTTACTTTTTTCAATAGTACACCGTGGTCAAGTGGAAATAAAACTCTTTCCTGATGTAATATCTTGCATTTCATACTTGGCAATTCAATAGTACACTGTAGACAACTTTCCTATAGTGTTCCTCAAGGTTAAATCTTTGGACCACTTCATGTAACATCCTGCATCTCATATTTGGCAGTTCAATTGTACACTTTATTCAACTTTTCTATAGTGTTCCTCAAGGTTCAATCTTTGGACCACTTCATGTTACATCCTGTATTTCATACATGACGATTCAATAGTACACTGCAGTAAACTTGTCTGTGGTGTTCTTCAAGGTTCAATCTTAGGACCAATTCAACATACATCTTGCAGTTCACACCTAGCAATTCTTAAAACGTCATTAGCTGAACCACTGGAAGAAACAAAAACAAATCGATATTAGTTATAGATATTAGGGATCATCTTCCAAACAGTACTAGATAACTGATTTAGGCTACCCTCTTTAAATATGTCTGAAATAAACAAAATAAATAAATAATACAGAAACAAAAAGCCAACAAATCTAAAGATAAACATCAAAAGAAAACCAGGGATCTTTCAAGTAAAAATATAAATAATCTGCAAGCATGTACGGGCAATTGCAAGTGGAAAAACAATTTTAGTATACATGATGTTAACATGGTGTATAAATTTATTGAAATTTTCATGCAGATGATTGATAAATACACAACCCTTAAAAAGTAACAAAGCTAAAACATATTCTAGATTGCCATGAATAGGAAAAATGACTTATAAAGAAAGTTCATGAAAACAAAAACTCCTATAAATAGAACTAAATATAAAACTCTAAATGATAAACTAAACAGGCTTTTAAGATCTTCAAAAAAAAAATACTTTGTAATAAATTAGAAAATGAAAAACAAACAAAAAACAATGTTAAAACACATGGAAAATTCTTTAAAATGTTTTAAGTAAAGGTAAAAGGAAACTGTAACAATAAACCTTAATCAATTATCACAAATACCTAATACTAAAACACCTTTCTCTACTTATTTATCATATCAAATTCAAAATAGTATGTATTTTATTCCACTTAAAGAAAATGAAATTATTGATAAAATTAAAAACAAAACCCTAGACAGTTAAAAAGAACAGGCCATGGTGGTGTTTCTCAATTGCTAATCAAAATGCTTGCTAAAGAACTAAGTATTCACTTATGCCACTGAAATCTAATGTTATTCCTAATAATCAACAAAAAATTGCAAGGCTGTTCTTTTACATAAAAAGAAAGCAAAAGTAAGTTCACTAATTATAGGCCAATTTCAATCCTCCCAGGATTTTCAAAAAATCTTGAAAGGCTGGGATTAACTTGGTGTATTCATTTTAACAAAACACACAACATTATTTGAAAACCAGTTTTGTTTCCATCCCAAAACTTTCAACTAATTTGATCATGATTTAACTCATAGTCAAAATTGTTAATACAGCAAATAATAATGAAACAAATGCACTTATTTGACTTTTCCAATGAATTTGATATTTGTTCATAACATTCTTTTGAATAAATCGGCTAATTATGGACTAAGGTAGCACATCGGTAAATAAATTGTGTAGCGCCGTCTGAGAATGCCTGTTGACAGGCAGAACGTGACCCTTATTGCCTAAAATCAATTCCAGAATATGTAGAAGAAAGTATTTTCCCAAAAAATGTTGAAGTATAATCCTGATTATTGGACTGTTATTAAATGATTCATGATGAAAAGATTTTGTTTGTACCATTTCTGAAGAGATTTTACGACTTTTGGAGAGCACAGGGTTTCTTATGAGTTGCACTATTTTTCCAATGGGTATAGGCGCACTCAAAATGAAGCATGACTTTGCCTTGACCATAAATTTTTGTCCATTTTGTAGAAGAGATATGTCCATTATCTTTCAATTGAGACCATGCACATGATAACCAGTCGCTTTTAAGTGGAGAAAATGACGTTTAAAGACAGGGAATTTTGCATGTAAAGTCAATCGGGACGTATTTACCGGTGTGTTTCCCTAAGAGGCAAGTCTTGGAATGGTTTAGAATTTACCTAACTAATGGTAAACAGTTAAGTACACTAAATAGTGTCATGAGTTATGGAATTAGTAAATAAAGTACATGGTTCAAATCTAATAAGCTTTCTTCAAATCTTAAAAACACAAGCTATATGCTCTTTGGAACCAAATAAAAAAACAATAAAATAATTAGTAACTTTAAAACTTACTCTTGGTAACTTAGAAATAAATATTTTGACATCATTTAAGTTCCTGGTAGTAACTACTGATCAAAATTTAAGTTGGAAGAACCATATTAATGACTGTAAAAATGTTCAACTAGCACAGGCATCATACATAAAGTAAACAAAAATCTCATCTCATCTCATATTATATGAAGATAAAAGAAAATAACTCCTAAATTTTAATGTGCTCATAAGAAAGTTCTAATTATTATTTATATGTGATCATCTTTATATTTACCGTAATTTCCGGAATATAAGCCGCCCGGAATATAAGCCGCACCCCCGGAAAAATCAAAAAATAAGAATCAAACATCGCCGTATAAGCCGCACTGCTGTATAAGCCGCACCACAAAACCCCAACTTGAAGTATTGTAGCGTTACATACCCTATTTGAAGAGTTTTAAAAATGCCAAAATCAGAATATTAAGTTTCTTAAATGATTTTTCATTTGTAATTTAATACGTTTTCCAAGAATACTTGCCATATTTTAGAAGAGATTCTTCTAAAAAGTTCGATGTGTAACAACCACTATTTTCCATGTGCGCGCTGCCATTACTCTTGTGATTCCTTTTTATAAAAGGTGCACCGATGTGTTTTATTTTATTCCAGGCGGCGATGGACTTGAACATTTTTTAGTTTCAATGATGTGTATTTGAAAGAAAAATAAAATATTATAATACAAGATTTACATGTTTTGTTGTTTGTTTATTACTTTTGTAAGCTGTGTGCCGTTTATTATTATTTTATTTAACTTCTTCACTAGATATTACTTGTCTAATTCACAAAACAAAGAGACCAGTACCGGTAATAAGATTTTATAATGGTTCAATACGTGAAAATTGAATTGTCTTGAAAATGTCAGTGTTTTGTATGTCAGTTAATGTAACATACACTTCTTCTTTTTTCTTCTGTGGCCATCATATTGTGGAATAGGATGATGGTTTGTTTTTTAAATTTGTAACCTGATTTGTAGTAGGCCAAAAAAAAAGTCTCAGCTTCCTTAGGCCCCAAACCCTAAGCGCTATACGTTTTTTCTTACATTTTTAGGTCACTATTTTTTTTTGGCCACTTCCAGCCGAATTTTTTCCCTTTTTTTTATCTCTCAATGTAAGAAAAAAATAATTAAAAAAAATCTCCTGAAAACCTAAAAAAAAAGAAGAAGAAAGAAATGCG
>JXSR01S042135.1:17457-32989 GCA_000969725.1 Ophiothrix spiculata | reverse complement strand
AACAACTATGTGCACTGATAAGGTTTCTCATTAGTATATGTCCAGTTACAACTTATTGTACCATATTCCTGCAAGAAACATTTATCACAATTATTATATTTGTATGTCTTCTCTTTAGTATAAGTTCTGACAAAGGGGTTTCTCTTTAGTATGGTTTCTTTGTCAAAAATTAATGTTTTTGTTCGTCTTCTCTTTAGTATGTCTCCTTTTGTAATTTCTCTTTAGTATACACCTATTTGTAATTTCTCTTTAGAGTGAGTTTATTAATTATGACGTAATCCCACCGCTAGCCACCAATGTAGTGAACGTTAGACCGAGCGGCGACGGCTTAGGTAAGTTTGGCTGATAGAAAGCCCAATATGTTGTCAAAGTAACACTAATACAAAATACTCTGCATGTATATCGTTGCAATTAATAATAAACAGTAACTCAATATTATAAACACAGTGAACTCTTTATACAGTTATATATGTGTGACTTCTATATCCAACACTCACACTGAATCTGTTCACGTCTCAGTCTATTTACATTGCAATCACAGTAAGCTTAGATGGAACCGTCGTCCATAACAACAAATCAGCAACAGCTCATTACTCAATACAGTGTACATAAAACAACCTAGAACCGGCGCACACGTCCCACTATATCCCCAACAACCTGTAGAACTTCTCCAAATCCACACAGGATTCTCCGCTGAACATTCGCCTGTCCAGCAAGCAACTACTCACAGCGCACACCACTTAATTCCACAGTGTTATTATGAGACGCACAACACTAAATAAGTCCAGTTTCACTACAGTATGAATGGCAAGGGTCCACCTTAGGGACATGGCAGCCTGGTTCAGGGGCCCCCTTAAAGGCTCTAGAGGGGTCCAGGGTCAATGTCCAGTGGGGGTTGAGGGGCAAAGCCCAACCCACCAGCCTGAGAGCTTCTGCACATCTACCACCACAGGAGAGGCCATTTCAATAGGTAAAATAATTGTAATATGTTTTACTCATGAGTATAAGAAAGTCCAAAAAAAGGAAAGATTTGACATTTATGGCCCCCTGCAAGGGCCTAAGCCCTGCTCATGGGCACCAGCTGGGGTCCACACTACTCCCGGGGGTCACTTTTTTAAAAGTTGATGTAGTTGTTAAGGACCAATAGACATTAACATAAGTTAATGAATTCATTTAAAAACTTGTACCGTTTAAGAGATACAGGGCTTTTTGTATCCCATATTACTATAATTTTGTACACGAAAGTACATTTTAAAATTGACCTACTGACCTAGGTCACAGTTGACTGATTTTATCATATATGATGGGTTATCAAAATATGATAATTTAATCAATTTTAGCATTTTTACTTTTTTTTTGAGGGGGAATCATGACCCCCCACCCCCACCCCTCATTTACCTATATCCAACTCATACCATCATTTCTCATGGTGTAAGCATGGTAAGCACATCAGCACCAGTGGCATTACAGTCGCCAATTTATAATAGGGAACCCTGACCCGTTTTTGATTCTAAGTTGTCATTGACGATTTTTTAAAAAGTGTTGAGTGTGTTGAAGTCATTGCTGGAAGTTGGGAACCACCATTACAATACAAGAAGAATGGTGGCGACTTTTTAAGATTTTGGCTCAAATATGTGTTCCAAGAGCATAAATATGTAGTGAATACATGTCCCTTTGTGACTTTCCTAGTCTTTATTCACGGGTTTTTTGAGATTTTGGCCCAAATATATGCCACAAGAGCATTAATATTGGCGACTTTTCCTTGTATTTTTTCTGTTCTTTTTATTGTCAGAAATGCAAAAATCGTACTAATACGATTTTTTGCCGACTAAAAACGTAAAAATCGTAACAAATACGATAAAATCGTACTTGTTGGCAAGCCTGCCATTGCCATAAAACTAGCTAGGAATACGCCAATGGTGCATACATGATTTTGTCATCATTATATGCAAAACTCTAACAGTATACAGAAGCGGCCAAAAAATCACAACCAATTGAAGCTAGTTGTACAAAGTATACCTTATAGCTAGACTCTGTGTGTGTTAAACCTTTATGATTGAAATATCTTTGTTTGTCTTTGATGACAGTTGGTATTATGCTAATTTATACCACTTGTAATAACACAAGTGGATACAAAATTTTCAATTCCAAGTACTTGTCACGATTTTGATCTCTCCCTTGTTTAAAAAAAAGCTTACATGTCGCTGAGATAATCGATATCGGCAAAATTTTGTGGCATGACAAGAATTTTTGAGTTGAAATGAATTCAACTTTCAGAGCGACATGTAGCGGCAAATCTGAAAAGTGACAAAACTGCAAAGCTACAAAAGTGTGAAAGGAAGCAAGCGACAGAGCTGCAAGCTACAAAGCAACAATAAGTATGAAAGCAGCATAAGTTCCACTTTTCCAGATATCTATGCTTGGGAGCGTGCACAATCAGCCATTTCAATTGGCCTCATGTGACACAGCAACCAACCAACCACAGATATCTCCCAGAATGACAAGATTAAACAGGAGGAGCTAATAGTACAAGTGAGAAAGTCAATCTAAACAGATAAAACTACTGACCTTTTCTACAGATAACCTATCCCTTGCAAGTACTGATCCCAGTAATGTCAGCGGCCTTGGTGTCTGTCCTAGAACTGTACATGCATTGGTTGCTGTTGACATTGCCTCACGAACGCGGCCCTGTTTGACATAGCATTCAACCACTCCTGAAAACAAACATGAATAGTGGTGATTATAACAGATTGTGTGTCTTGGAGATCACGTCAAAGACATGGTCCTGTTTGACATAACACTCAATTTTTCGTAAAAAAACAAAGCCCAAATATATACAAGTTCTCATTTGTTCCAAGAACTATAATCGAGTGGAACGACTTGCCACCTAACCTCAAGAATATTGAGGACAACGAAACATTTAAGCAACAACTGAAAGACTATTGTAGCAACCAGGACTGTAACATCAAAGATTAAAACCAATTTGCACACTCACACCCTCTTCGCTTGGTCTCACCCAGGACATTGGAGAGTATTCAGAAGAAGAAGAAATTGAAAGGAAATAAATGGAGATGATTAACAGTGGACTATTCTACCCTATCATTTCACAGTGCCTCAGCTCACCATGTAAGGAGCCACTTCAAAACTCAACCAATGGCTGGCCGCCTGGAACCGGCAATTCTGGCTGGTTGCCTTTTATTTGTTCAGAACTGTAGCAACTAGCCAGAACCGGCAGTTCTGGGTGGTCAAACGACGGTTGAATTTTGAAGTGCCCCCTAAGGGACGGCTTCAAAACTCAACCGGCGGTTGACTGCCCGGAACCTGCGGTTCTGGATGGTTTTTTTTGTTCAGAACTGTAGCAACTAGCCAGAACCGGCAGTTCTGGGTGGTCAACCGCCGGTTGAGTTTTGAAGCCGTCCCTAAACTGTTTATTGTGGCCAAAGTCAGTTTAAATCCACTCTTACCATCATTTCAAGTCCTGCAGTCATACTGTATAAGTGGTATTTTTTGCGCTACATTTATATTTGCTCTTTTCATGCTACATTCATCCAGGGCACATTAAAAGAATCACAAGCATGGAAATTAAAATGTGTGAAATAATTCAAAATTAGCTGTGCACAAAAATATTCTTGTTTAATGCTGTATTTTCTACTCATCATGTAATAGAAACGGTAAAGTCTAGTTAGCTGAATCAGTAAGACGCTCACTTACGCAAGGTCCAGAGTTCAAGTCCTGGAGGTGTCAAAGTTTAATGCTGTTAAATATCTGGTAAAAACCTGACATGAAACTTGGCTGTGATAGTTTCAATGTGGGCTGATCGATGTTTAACACCCCTAGAGGTTGAAGCAGGACCTGAAATGATTGGTAAAACTAGCAGGGATGCCAGTGGTAAGCAACAATTTTGCAGGAAAATGAATAAAACTTGACTCTCGCATAATAAATCCTGTTGGGGTAAATTGCAGGAAATGACATGAAAATCATTCAAAAAGCAGGAATTCCTGCAATTGCAGGAAAACTGGCATCCCTGAACTAGAAGTCAGGGGACCAGCTTAGGACTTGCTACATAGTAATTAAATCTCATGCATACTACATGAATGCAAAATCCATGTTTAATTACTACTACTGACCTTGGTGTGTTTCAAATCTATGTGGTGCAGTCCTGACAGCTTCTCTGAAGTGAAGTAATGCCTCTGGAATTTTGTTCATATCTTTTAACACATTGCCCTTCAGAAGCAGACATTGTACGTTTTGAGGATCCAATTGAAACGCCTGGAAAAAGTCAAGAAAATAATTACCGGATAAAGAATTGAAATACAGAACTCATTTTTAGAACCTTACTTAACACAATGAAAGAAGCTGCTATCTTGGTCGTTAATGCTATTACACCTTATGCCTGTACCTTTATAAAAATGAATTCCTTGTATGAAAAGCATAGTTAGTCCATTTCAACTGGATATTAATAATCCTTATTTGGACACTGTATGATTCTGTAGATTTCTAATTGTCACTTTTTCTAAATAGGTTTGCAGGTGGTATTTCCAGTTGTCATTTCTAAATTTATTTCAGTTGCATCATGTTCAAAATGTAAAGAAAATATTGTTGTTATTAAGAAATAAATATATCAGTGGGTTTAGGTATTGATGATTTATTAGAGTAATGAATGCAGACAGTTTATTTACCGTTATTTACGTTATAAATAAATGTGTATTCTCTAACTGATTAAAGGTGAGTTATAAGATTAAATATAGTTTCAACACTTGATAGTACCAACATACCCAGAAGTATTAAGATTCAGATTTATTAATTATAGATTAATAACTGCGTATTACTTGACGCGAGTGAAATTGTACAACAATAATGCACCGCGTGCTGAAGTTGAAGTTGTCCACACTCACGAGGCGCAGCCGAGTGAGTTGGACAACTTCGACTTCAGCACAAGGTGCATTATGTTTGTACAATTTCACGAGCGCCAAGTAAAGAGCAGTTATTAATCTATTTCATACACGAAAATGATTAAAATAAAATTTGAAGAAAACAAATAAACGGCATTATTATTGAAAATTGTGTTGCTTATTTCAATAAAACATAGAAAATACAACAATCCATCGTCCCATGTTATTCATTGTAATTTAGATTTACCTTTCTTTTAAAATGAAACTTGCCAAACAAGCGCGAGTATGTTACGCGTACGCGTACATGGAATTGTACAACGCACCACGCGATACGCAGCGTGCAACTAGACGAGATTAATGAATGCGTATAAGTTACAAACTGTCCAATCAGATTTACAATTTCAACGCGTACTTAACGCAGAGTGTATGAATATCATTTAACATGGCAGCGTTCAGGCTGAATTGCATTATACATTGAAGATACAAGCGGTATTTAAACATAAAGAACAAAGCAAAGTACAATTGAAAACAGCTAATTAAACCCAAGAAAGAGGCACTGGCAAAGTGGTGAGCAGGAGCTATTTAACAAATCGATGTAATAAGGAATAGGACTCCTAGAAAATTTTACATAACAGAATTTTACT
Source organism: Ophiothrix spiculata (assembly GCA_000969725.1). Classification (NCBI taxonomy): domain Eukaryota; kingdom Metazoa; phylum Echinodermata; class Ophiuroidea; order Amphilepidida; family Ophiotrichidae; genus Ophiothrix; species Ophiothrix spiculata. The sequence continues at coordinate 27,453 of JXSR01S042135.1, read as the reverse complement.
GCCAACGTCAATGAACATACTGTATACATGGTATTTTTCAATCTACATTTATTTTCATGCTTTTCATACTCAACTTGTATAAAGCAAAAATAAATGTGCTGTATAAAACAAAATATATTTGTCCTGAACATGTTAACTTTAAAACGTGCAAAGTAATTCAAACGTGCAAAGTAATTCAAAAATAGCTGTGTGCAAAAATAACTGTGCTCTAAAATATTCAGGCTTACAGTATTTGTTTGATTAATGCAGTGAAGTTCAGGATTTCATGTGAATTATGAGGTCAAACTACTTCTTACATTATCAATACAACATTTATTAAATTTTAGACACTATAATCAGAGTTTATGAAGTTTCTGTGATTTTTCTCATCCCTTTTTACATTGAACAGCTGTAGATTTAATACTGAAGATGGTGGTCAAGTATTAATTTAATATGTGCTCTGCTTGATACAAGTTTTTTGAAGCAGGTCCAGGCAATACCATACTAATGAGCTTCTGTGGTACTAGTTAGGCTATAGAATACACCTACCCTCTGAGCAAAATAGACGGCTCTTGTCGCCTTTGGTGGGGTCTTGGAGCAGTAATATCCCATAGCAATCCAAGGTTCAGGCTTTTTATCTGTCACTGCCATGAGGTCATTAGCCAGGCTACAGAAACAATGGTGGAAACAGAGTATTTGAAAATGATTGTACAAGATACTGATTCGTAAGTAATTGAAGACGTTAGTGGAAGAAGTGGTCAAGTGCCATTTTGACGAAATTAGTTATTGATGGTTTAAAGTCGGAGTAGGACAGAAAATATTGTGACAAATTTTTGGATGATTTACCCTCTCGTAAGTGGTCGTCATGCTTGAATAAATTTTGGGCAAAATTTGAAATATGTTCAAAATATGTCAAGTTACATATCAAATTACTTGTCTTGTCATGTAGATTCCAAATATATATATGGTTTTATATATCTTAAGGGCTTTGTCGAGGATATAAAACCTAAAAATCGATACGAGGTCAAGTGGGGTCAAAGTTTCAACAAGGTCCGAGTTGCATGAATGATATATCAAATTGTTTGTCTTGACTTGCAGATTCCAAAAACATATACTTTGAGACTGTTTTGATTACTTATTTTAAAATATTGAGAATTATTTGTTCAGTGACCATGATTTTAGTGGAAGAAGTAGTCAAGTACAAAAAAGTGATTATTAATTACAGAAAATCGATAATCGATACAGACCCCTAATTCACTGTAATTGATCATCTCCTGTAAACAATAACATATACCTGATATGAATTCAAAACCCCTCTTGATTTAAAAGTTATTAAAAACTCAGAACTATGAACGCTCATAACTCAAAACTAGAATTTTGGCACTTGACCACTTCTTCCACTAAGGTCTTCAAATTCAAATCAGTATTACTAGGCTTTGTATCCAAAGACATTTCCTAATCCAGAGACATTTGCTAAGATTTAACTTTGTTCAAATGGAGAACAACTTTTTTTTTAAAGCATGAATATTGTATAAATCAATGTCAGTTCGGCGGAACTCTTAATTCGGATACGTATCCGAATTCGGATACCCACGTACATTTCGTATCCATATTGTGATACCCGTATCAGAATAAGGATATGGAGGGGTATCTGAATTCTGGCGCAGGAAACAAATTGATGGCGCAAGCTGGCAAGTACATGTAGATCATCTTTCTTGCATTTATGATAAATTTATCTGTGGAAATGTCATTTCCATCTGTGCAATTCCAGAGGGACAGCTTCGAAACATGTCCTGATAGCCCCTTATCACAGAAGGCAAAATAATTTGGCCAATACTTTCTTAGTATTTAGATGACAAATGATGATAATGTTGTTGACTTTTATACATACCGGTATGGTGCGCGGCGAAGCTGAATATTCATTTCAGCTGATATCCAGTTTCAGCTGTTTTTAATCCAAATTCGGATACGGGTATCATTATTGTGATACGGAGTATCCGAATTCGGATACGTATCCGAATTGTGAGTTCTGCCAAACTGATGTTAGCTAATGTCTTTTCTCACTTGAGCAAAGTGTCCTCTGTATAGGAATTAAAAGTGTGAGTGAATTTTTCTTGGGTAAACAAATGTCTTGTGTTAATTTTTACACATAATTCTGTTGTGCTAGGGTTTCAGTTTTCAACATGAAAATTAATTTTGAAACAAAAATATGTGACTGTTGGTTCCTACTGGTTAGTCCCACACTGATAAGCTTACTATTTAGCAATCACTGTAAATCAGTTACCCTGACCAACATTGCCACATTTAGCGAGGTTTTCTACAAACCTATGGGTTAATTAATTTTTCTCAACTTTAAAATTTAACTATATTCATACTTGGTTTTGTACATACGAGATTTTGTAATTTATTTCACAAAAAATGAACATTTAAAGTGGAACAAATGATTCATGATATTAATCTATGTTGTAATTCCATTTTGAAGATCAGATTTCTGGAATATTTTGAAATTAAAATCTTTTTGCATTTTGCATTTGATATCCCAGTCTAAAGATCCCTTGCTTGAAGTTATTATTTCCCCCAAACCCAAACTGAAACATACTTGCCATTATTTCTTCGACTTACTTTGACATAAAAGATATCTAAAAATGCTGACAATGGTTAACATCACCGAAGGTGACTTTTGATGTGGACAACAGCCTTCAATGTTATTTACATTCTTTCAAAGGACATATTTTGCATTTCATTGTACAAATATGAGATTGGTACATACCTGTAATATTGAGCACATCACTGCAGTGCTCACTAAAATGTTTTTATTTCTCAATATATGTTATAGAAGTGATTACATAACACTAACAAGTGCAAATTGTACACACACCTCACAGTGCTTTGTTCATGGAATTCAAAATTCATGTCATGAGTAACGTGTATAGTTTTGACCAAGAAGTAATCTGGTTATTGTAATTAGTACTCCTCTTGCACATTAAATGACTAATATGTCCAACAAAGTAAAAATGCAGAATGTGTACTACAGAAATATTCATATTGCAAGTTATTTCCTTTCCCTTGGAAGAGTCCGGCCCAAATGAGCAGACGATCCAATCTTTTTCATAACATAAGGCAGTATCTATTAAGGTTGGGCACGTTACACGCATGATGCGTTACACGCACGCATGATCCGTTACACGTAACAAATAAGTGGTAAACGTGTACACGGATGAAACAAAATCTTTTCAAAGGCACGCACAATTATAACTAACTATGTCACAGTATCGCTAAAATCTGAAACTAGTATCTGTTTACATGTGAAAACAACTACTTCTCATGCATTTTGTCCATATTTTGTAAGATTCTTAAGATTATAAACTTAATTTTTTGTTTTAACGTTCACCTTTTTAGCAAAAAAATAAATTTTAATTGGTAAAATTTCGATATTACTTTGCGTATAATTCAGACCAATTCGTAAGTGCCGATCGATCGCCGCCATCTTTTCGTTTCGTTGGTTGGAAATTACTTCCTGGTTTTGTCAATTTAGTGCTGGGCGATATAACTAAAAATCGTTGCCCCGAAAAATGGAAAAGATCGTAATTATAATATATAGTGTTTCCCCCGCGCGGCGAACCTGAAAATAGACGGGATTTCACGCATACCACCCAGCACTAAATCTGATTGTTATCACGTGCGTGGACAGTGACATACGGGAATTGTGGGTAATTGATATCTGATCAATAACAATATGGCGACATGTGCAAGAAAAAAGTTGTCTGCTAGGGGGTAGATACCGTCCGAATTTGCGTCAATCTACGGCATCAAAGGATTAAAAACATAAATCTGTGAATATTTTACTCAATTACTTCCTATCTAATGTCCGAGGGATATAACTGGGAGTGTAAACTTAAAAACTTGGTAAGCTCCCGGGGTTAAGCTTCAACTGTCGGCAATGCTGTATGTTCTGCCATTGACCCAAAGTTGCTTTGGTTTTGAGTCTGTCTCATACGTGTACACGTTACACGCACGCATTCATGAATACGTTACACGTAAGAGAAAATACACGGAATAACCCATCCTTAGTATCTATACATGTCAATACAAATCTTTTCTTTATAGAAAGTATTTACATGTATAGATACTGTGGCCCGTATTCCAGAAAGATGTTTAGCTAAACCATTGTTTAACTGAGCATCAACTGTGCAGAAATGATACGCAAAATTGCAGCTTTCAAGCAGAACAATTCAATGAGTCGTGCTGTTGACGAGAAATAAAACCTTGATTTAGCTAAACACCTTTCTGGAATACGGGCCTATGTTTTTGCTTTGTTGAGCACACTTACTTCTGTAAATTCTTTGAGTTCTCTCTTGCCAGTAGATAAGCATAAATATCCATCCCTTTTAGATTAAGAGGATCCAAAGCATGAACCTGGGAGGAAAAAATAAGATAAAAATTTTAAAAAATCAAACAAAAAACAATTTTTCTAAATCAGTGCAGTGTATGATTAGTTTGAGTCATGTAAGGCCAAAAAAAATAATTGTTTGATTGGCGTAACATAGAAAAAAAAATAGGGTAGGTAGGTTTTTTTTTTTTTTTAAAGTCTATGTTTCACATACAAGAACACAACATATACGACACATATACAAAAACATCTTCACTTTTTCTGTAACACATCTTTTATTTGTCATTTTGAATGTCTTACAAGCCATATCTTGGGTCTCCATAAATCGATTCCCATCAAAGTTGGGATTTTGAGGTTTTTTACCATGCTCAAAAAATGAAAATATTTAGGGGCGGGGGTAAAAATAGGGTCGGTCAGGTTACGCCAATCAAACAATTTTTTTAGGCCTAAATACAAGAAAGGTGTATCTGCAATGACTGCCATACACCTTGTCACTAAAATGAAAAATGACATCAAAATTAATTTCCATGTGTGGGAGTGGCCTTGGAATGGTTCTTCAGGTGACAATCAATTAGTCACTGACACTTATAGTGTGCATGCAAAATTATGAAAATTAGCAGCCGGTGGCGAAACAAGGGAGTTGTGACACCATTGCCTGGGGCATGAAGTGAAACTGATGCCCTTAAATTCAAAGGGCAAAAAGGTATCTTCCAAAATCCAGCAGTTTTAAAAACTGACAAGGCGGGCAGCAGAAACCGATAAGTCAAGATTATGCTGGAAACTCATTTCAAAAACTTCTTCTTGCAGTCAATTTGCAAATTGGCTAGAACAATGAAATTTGCAGAGCCAAATTTCCTAATTTCATTAGAATATGTCCCCTCTTGCTGCCGCCACTGCATGGAACGTTGGCCCAACTATATTTCAGTGACAATTTGGTCTTACCTTCAAGTAAGATATTCATGAGCTATGCTGCTTCAAAAGACTTAAAGCTAAATAATCAATACATGAAGTTACATTACAAATTTCACGCTAGACTCATTTCATGATGTCTTACATCAAGGATGAACCAACAATTTGTCAACCCCTGGAAGTGCCCCCTCTTTTTTACGCTACTAGTGGCAGCTACTGCACTTGTGACTTTCTTGTATTCATATAAAATCTACAATAGCTCTCTTGGTAAGGTGCATGCTTAAAGAGTGCAGACGGTACCAGTTTGTTGCAATTGTTGTTTGAGAACCTTTACTTGATGCATTAAGCAGTCACATTAAGGCTCGCTTGACAAAAAGCTTGCTTCCACTGGAAGGGAGCAGGTTATAGCACGCTGCACTTCCCTCGCTTTACACAAACAAGTCCCTAGTTCGATTCCTGGGAAAATATATATGGGAGGAGCTTTATATGGTTGGCATTATAGATTGATCTTAGAGCCCTCAAGCATTATGCTAAGGTAATGAGCCAAGTCAGAGAGTTATATATTACAGAACAGAATACTATCTTTACACAAGTTTTTGAGCAACATGTAATTGATTTGGATTATTGCATATTCACACATACTTGTCCTTGCTGCCATAGTTGCTAGACATATTGTTCCACATACCTGACTAAATAAATCAAGAACTGATGTCCTATATTCCATAAAAATGGTCAATATACACACAAAATTTCGGAGGTTTTGATTAGTCGAGAGCCGTCACATCGCCGTGAATGAACAGCAATCATTTAGAGCATATGTTCTTTTGTGCGACGCTCCGTGTCTCCATGTGTACAACGGCGTGTAGGCTCTGAACACGGGACGTAGCGCCCCCTGTTTGATTACTTTTAGACAGGTAAACAAGCTCTTGGAACTACTAAATAACTTGACAACCACAACAGATTTTGACATTTTGTACATGAAAAGGGTATGTGCGAACAGGGTTCATTCATATTTTCAGTGTGTAATCGCTTGATTTTGCCCTCGAGCGGGATGGCAAACATCGCTTCGCCCTCAGGCAAAATCAAGTGATTACACATGCAAAATTTGAATGAACCCTTTATTCAGATATTTTATGGTATCATGTCAAACTTATCATGGAATATAAGTGGATTTTTTTTGAACAGCACTATATAATAGTTTTTGTGGTAAGTAACTTTTCAAATCATCTGCCTGATAAGAAATTTTTAGAGATGATGGCATATAACTAATTATAAACTAAACAAAAGATTTACCCTCCTGTAATAAAATAATTTGCTGTCAGACACATTATGAAACACTGCTAAGTGTAGCGCACATGTCCTCTAATGTATTTAAATTGCATTAGTTTGCCACGTTAACAATGACAATTTTCAACTTGACTTTGCAGCGTTTCGTGAATATGGACCCAGATCCATGTAATAGATAGTCTGTATCAAACACAGTAGTCTTTTTTGAGAAAGGCTTTTATAACTGGAATTCATGACAATTGGTAGATTTTAACGGGTTTGCCGTCTGACAAGTTTATATATTGGGTCTAGCAGAAATCATTGTTCTTTAAAATGTACAGAAATATTTTATGAAAACAGTTTTCTAGTTGTTAGAATGAGTAACAAAATTGTATAAGACATAATAATCATGCAACAAATCTTCTTTCCTATTGGCTCATAGATATGAATACAAGAAATCGCAAGTTCAATAACTGCCTAATTTCATTTATTGCTTTTACACTTTCATGGACTTATTATTGAAGTCATTAAATTTCCTACAAATCATGAAATTTTGAATGTAATAAATGCGTAGAGTAAACAAGCGTCTCACCTCACGCAGTACAAAAACTTTTCTTTTCACGCGATCCCCGCGTCAAGCAACCAATCAAGATATGCCCCATGCATTTTCATTACCAATGCATAGTCGCACACTGTCTCAACATACGCACCCTGCAGATTAGATTTGTAGGACATTTAATAATTTCAATAACAGCATTATTTCAGGTGACTATCTTTGGAATTAAGAGTGCACAAGCTCATTACAGGCGTGCTAAGAAAAAAATTTCAAAGTATAGACCTCTGGAAAGGCAGCCGTTACCGACAGTTTCATGGCAAACCCTCACTTAACGCTCATCGGGTTCCCAATTAATAATTCCAATAATAGGTCAGGGGCTCTTAAAATGGTTCTTCAGGTGATATTATCCCCTGAAAAGCCACTGAAATACGGAAGGCAAACTTTGATGATTTTTTTCGCATTCTAGGCACAGTGTATTACATTATTATGACATGGCAGCTGTTGCAGACTTTGCTAAGAGGGGAGCGTGGCCGAGCGGTTAGAGCACGGGTCTCGTAATACAGAGGTTGTGGGTTCGAGCCCCCTGCCAGGCGGTTTACGACTCCTTGTTTCCTTGGGCAAGAAACTTTACTCTAATTGCTCCGTTGTTCGGATAGTCACATTAAGCTTTGGTCCCCTGTGCGAATGCTCCTTCTTGGGGCGCTGCATACGGTGTATACCTGGTGAGTCTATATAGTTACAGGGGGATCTTACCCTTTTATATACTAGTGCAGCATTGGAAAGGTCCCCGGACAGGAAGTAGTTTTCAGCAAGACAGCATAGTACGTATGTGTTCTCCTGTAATACACTCTGTAATAGACCAGCAAATAAGACATTATTGTTCAATGTACTCCCAACATGCGATACTGCAATTGTCAGACGTGATAATTAACCGATGGTCTGGTGGTCACATGACATTCAAAAACGAAATTGTTCCAAAACTGAGTCTTAGGCTTGCAATAATTAAACCCAAAGATATCCTTCCTAGTTTGGATATAGTTCTACATTTGACTGCCATATTCTTAAGGTTGTAAATTTGACTGCCATATCCTTACAACTGTATTATGTCACATAATCAGAAAAATTGCTTGTACACAACCCTCGGGCAAGTCTGATGAAAATTCGGCAGTTGGACTGTAACATTACGTTAACTCAGTTCGGCGGAACTCACAATTCGGATACGTATCCGAATTCGATACTCCGTATCACAATTCCGATACCCGTATCCGAATTCGGATTAAAAACAGCTGAAATGAATATTCAGCTTCGCCGCGCACCATACCGGTATGTATAAAAGTCAATAACATTATCATCATTTGTCATCTAAATTCTAACAAAGTATTGGCCAAATTATTTTGCCTTCTGTGATAAGCAATCAGGACATGTTTCGAAGCTGTTCCGCTGGAATTGCACAGATGAAAATGACATTTCCACAGAAACATTTATCATAAATGCAAGAAAGATGTTATACATGCACTTGCCAGCTTTGCGCTATCGATTTGTTTCCGGCGCCACGACATGAGTATCAGAATTCAGATACCCCTCCATATCCTTATTCTGATACGGGTATCACAAATATCCGAATTGTGAGTTCTGCCGAACTGAACTTGTGAGTCAAAAATATCAAAAAAAATAATTTTTATCAGTATGGTTACTCACCCCAGCATCTAGGCTTTTAAATGTACTGACAGCTTTAGAATAATCTTTATTAGTACTGTAGGCATGTCCCTTTAACCAAAATGTCAACCTGTAAAATAACATATGAACAGAGATGAGTGGTCCTATCACTTGATGTATATATAATTCGAACTTGTTAGAAAATTTCTCCAACTGTGATACTCTAGATCTGATTAAAGCTGCTACATGCTGTACTACTCAATATTCAGTAAATAAAATTTAAGACTTCATATGTTATTACATTTGCATACATTACAAGGACAGAAAAACATGGAAATTTAGAGAGTATCTTAAAAATATCAATGTGCTAGCTGTAATTCTGTATTCCACCCCCTCATTTAGTATATCCAACATGATGTAACACATTGACTTCCATCACTTTGATATAACAGTCACCTGTTGTGGTGCACCTGATTTAATAGGGAATTTCCATCTGACACATTTTTGATTCTAAGGTGTCATTGAGGATTTATTAAAAAGTGTTTAACATGTTTAAGCCAATGTAGGAAGTTGGGAACCATCATTAAAATAAAAGACAAATGGTAGAGGCTTTTTTGCGACTTTGGCCCAAATACATGTTCCAAGAGCATAAATATGTAACGAATACAGGTCCGGTTTGTGACTTTCCTTGTCTTTATTAAAGCTTTTTTGAGATTTTGGCCCAAATACATGTTCCCTGAGCATTAATATTGGCGACTTTCTGGACTATAAAGAAAAGGAAAAACACCTGAATTTCGGTAAATACAATAAAAAAGATGGATTTTTTTTTTCTTATCACAGAAAAAACGGAATTCCGGTTAAACCGGAAAACTGGCATCTCTGTTACATGCACGCAGAAGCTGATTGTTTTAATATCATGTACATTGTTTCCAGGGAGCTTGTTTAAAAGATAAAAATTGATGATGGATATTGATGTTACCTCTGTGTCTTTCACACACAAACCAAATTACTACTTGTTGTATGTTTGCATTTAGCCCCCACCAACCACTGTGACACTCACCATTCTAAATTGTTGGCACTGTGTAGATTAGTGATGGTCAGCGATGCTACCTCTGAGCCTTTCACACCCAGTGACAGCAACCCAGAGCACTGCCGGCTAAATGTTTGCATTTACCCCCCTACCCCCAAGTATGTAAGCATCCTTCAACCACTGTGACACTCACCATTCTAAATTGTTGGC